>JAJJKW010000465.1:0-25092 GCA_023805745.1 Isotricha sp. YL-2021b | reverse complement strand
ACATTGATAATTATATAAATAATAAAAATGATGAATATAATTATCCTCATTTAGCTTTATTAATGAGTATTGCATATGTTAGAGTTTATTTAACTAAATTTATTGAAATTGAAATGGATCAATTAACATTACAAAAAGCAGGAAATATTGAACAAATTATTATAACTCTTAAAGGGGCACAAAAAAATAATTTTAGAAAAGTTATTAAATATTTTGTTTTGAAATTAATTAAAACTGAATTACCTGATTATGATAAATTTTTAACATTTGACTTCCAAAAAATTCAAATGAGTAATTATCTACAAGAAATTGATTTTAATGAAGAAAATATTTATTCAAATTTTGATTATTCACTTTTACCTATTGAAAAAATTGATTTATATATAGAAAATTGGAAAAAATTTCAAGATGCATATAAAAGAGCATTTAAAGTAAATATTGAAGATTATATTAATCTAATAAACAATAATAATGGACTTGATATTTTCTTTGATATAACTGTAAATAAACTATTATCTAATTTAAATAAAGAAAATTTCATAGAAGATAATCAAGATTTATATAGTAAATTTTCATCATGGACTTTATCAATATTATCTAAAATAAGTATAACACCTGAATCAAAAAAATTGATAAAATTATTTTATGATAGTGAAGAATATGTTAATAAAGTTCAACCAAATTTAAAAAAAATTACATTATCAAATTTAGAAATGTTATTTTTCACATATAAAATATTAATAAATTGTTTAAATACAAATAAAAGTTCTTTTTTCAAAGAATTACTTTCAAATAATATATTAAATATAATAAATAATAATTATATTCCAGGAGGAGAACCAATAGAAAATAAATGGATAAATTCAATAAAAGAAATAGAGGATTTTCTTTTAAAAGAAAATGATCAATATAAAGGAGCTTATATATGTTCATGTGGTTATTGGTATATAATAGAAAGATGTGGTCTTCCAACAGAAGAATCAAATTGTCCTGATTGTAATAAAAAAATAGGAGGAACTGAATATGTTCCTGTTGATAGAGAAAATCATTTTAGAATTTTTAAAAATAAAGAACAAATGGATTTTATTGTTAATTGGATTAATAATAATCAATGGTTAACTAATCATTCTGATGGAGAACAACATCAATTTAGATGTAAAACTATTGAAGATTTTAAAAATGAAATTTATAATAAATATAAAGACAATTATAAAGGTTTTAAAATTGTTAGTAAACATTTCTTTTATTTATGTAATAAGAAAATTAGAAATTTAAGTCAAATTTCTTATAGAATTCTTTCATTAATTTATTTTTCTTCTATTTATTTTGGAAAATTATTAGGATATATTAAAGAAAATGATATTAAAAATTTAATTCCAAAAGATTTTAATAATATTTTTGAAGTTATGGTTACTTCTTATAAATTATTAGAAAGTATTTTAAAAGAAAAAGGAATAAATGAAATTCAAATATTTTTAAATATGATTTATCCTAAATTATCAGAAACTTTAAAAATTTGTCCATTAACAAATACTATAGAAATAAGACAAAATTTAGAAAATAAAGTGAATGAAATTATAGAATCTTCAATTCAACAATATGAAGAATATAGAAAAAAATATACAGATGCTAATAAGGAATTAAATAATATTAATAAAAAATCTTTAAGAATAATAATTCAAGAATCAATTGATCCTTCATCATATCCTGAAGATGAATTTCCATTATTTAGATTTTTCACTGTTCCAAAATATCCAAATAAAAAACAAATCATAGAAGAATTAAAATCAATTCCTCAAAATGAACTAAAATATCCTATCATTACAAATTATTTAAAAGATAATGGTGAGATTGAAGCATTACAAAATTTAATAATAATAAATCCATTTGTAAATTCTATGATAGAACATTATACATTTAAAAAAACAAGAAATGAAGTAAAAACATTAAAAATAAAAGATGAATTAGATAGATTAAATAATCCACTTTTAACAAAGCAATTTGAAAACTTTTTAGAAGGATGGATTTCATTTTGTGATTTTTTGAAAAAAAAACAACAAAATAAAGAAATTAAAGCAAATTATTTATTAGAATATAATAATAGAGAACCAATGGAAATAAAATATATAAAAAGAAATGATTCAATAGCTTATGTTTTAAATGATGATGGAGAAACTTCTTATGGAATGTATATTGCTGCTGCTTTTCAGAAATTTATAAATTGGCAAAATTCATTTTTAAATAATATTATTAATAATATTAGTCAAAGTGGTGTTTTACATTATTTTAAAGATCAATTAAAAAAAGAAATTTTTGCTCAAGATGCAACAAGTGTTGAAATAGTTAATTTAGATTTAGAAACTGATACTTCTTTATATAATAGTTTTAGTGAAATTATTTTTGCTTTTTCAAGAAGAAAATGTTTTGATAATGATAAAATTAATTATTCAAATTATAAAAAAATTCAATATGATTTTGATTTAATTGAAGAAGAAATTGGTAAAATTATTTTACCTGGAAAAAAATTATTTAAAAATGAACAAAGATTTGTTACTTATGGTTTTGAATGCTATAGAGGAGGAAATTCAACTATTATTCAAGATTTTATTAAAAAATATAATCAAATTCCTCTTGAAAAAGAACAAAGAAAAATATTATTTTTATATACAGAAAATAATAGAATTGATTATAATGGTTTAATGTTTTCTCTTCAATTATTAATTTTTTATTTAAAAAATGAAAATTATCCAAAAGATACTTCTATTTATCAAATTATTGAAAAAATTCCTAATTTTGTTAAAATTAATGAAGATTGTAAAAAGTTCTTTATAGAAAATAAAGAATTTCAATTAAATAGTTTAATTTCTATTTTTGAATATTTTGAATTATTATGTTATTCTTATATTGTTGAAAATGTTAATGATGAATATAAAAAAGAAATTGATAGAGAAGATATTGGATTAATTAATAAATACTTTGAAAATAATGAAGAAAAATTAATAAATAAACAATTATTAGCAACAACTGTAAGAATATTTATTTCAAGAAAATTAAGTGGAAAAAGAGGTGATAATGAAATAAAAGAAGATGATAATTTATTATTTGTTGTTCAAAATAAAGAAGAATTATGGCCAAAAGAAATATATAAAAATCCGAAATTTAATCAACAATTTTTAAAAATGAATAAAGAATTCAAAATATATGTTAATCAAGCAATTAAATTTTATGAAGTTTTAGGAGGAGATAAAGAATTATTAGGAGATAAAAAAGAATTTGAACAAAAAAATGAAGAAGGAAATGAAGAAAGAAATGAAGGAGATGAAAATATTGAACAAAATTTAAATGATAACCAAAACAAAGAGAAGAAACCACGTAAAAGGAAGAAACTATATTAAACAATTTATAAGTTCCTATTGATTAATTAATAATACAATTATAATAACCTAATATTTTTTATTTAATATATATGATTATAAAATAATAAAAAATATAAGAAAAATAATATAAATATATAAAAGTAAAAATTTTTTTTTTCTAAAATTAATGATTTTTCCAATGTTAAACATTAATAATTTCAATGACTTATAAACTATAATTATTTTTTTTTAATTTTTCTCTATTTCTCAAAATATCATTAAATTTATAAATTTTAAAATCTTAACCCAAATATCATTAAATTAATGATTAATTCCATAACCTTTTTTATCAGTTGTTTTTGATAAATATTTTTTTGCTGATTATTTTAATATTTATTATTATTAATATCTTCATATTCATAATCAAGCTTTATTTTAAAAAATTGAAATAAAGATGATTTTAATTTTCTTTTATTTTTCTTTTTAAATTAAATAAAATAAATAATCTAAAAGAACCATCTTTATCAAAAATATTTGAGATAAATATAATATCTGTTTTGAAATAATCTATCCCATATTTCAATTTAATTAATTTAACATAAGTTTCATGAAAGATTTTATTTGAAAAATCATTCTGAAAGGTTGAGTGAATATTTTCTAGATTTTTTTTATTTATAAATATTATTGATATGAATGATTTTCCTAACTTTTAATATTTTGATTTTCTTAATAGAGTCTCTTAATTCCAATTCAATATTTTTTTTATTTGGTTTTTAAATATTGATTTATTTTTTGATAATTTTTAATTATTTATAATGAAAAAAATAATATTAGTTAATTTACATTATTTTTATTTATTTTTAATAAGGATTCCATTGCCAAATAAGTTGTTTCCTTCCATTGATGGTATTTTCAAAATTTTTGATTTTATTATCTTTTCTTCTTTTAATTCTTAGTTTAGGTAAAATTCTAATTAAAAATTGTTCATAACTTAAATTAAATCTTTCATGATATTTTTTACATATTTCAATTTCAGATAATCCAATTTCAAAACAATTTTCAATTTGATCATTTAAACAACTATTCTCATATAATCTTCTTAATTCATCTTTAATATCATTAAAAGTTTCCTCAATCAAACAATTTTCTTTATATTTATAATATATTGAATATGAAAGAGAACATACAATAAAAATTCCAATTGTTAATTTTAAATAATCCCAAAATAAAAATTTTCCTATATTTTTCATTAATAAAATAAAACATTCAAAAATATATTCTTTTGGATTTGAAATTATAACCTTAAAAGCTTTAAAAGGAGAAAAAATAAATTCTAAAAAATCATTAAATGACATATCATTATAAGGAAAAGAATCTTCATTTCTATTAAAAAAAATATGATTTTTTAAACAATAATAATAACATAAACAAATAGCTCCAAGTGAAAATCCTCCTATAAGAAGAGAATAAGTTATATTATTATTTATATTTTGTTTTTCATTATTATTTAAAATTAAACGAGAAGGTCCATTATTAAAAATTGATTGAGGTTCATTATAACGAGGATTAATATTTTTTTCAAAATTAAAATTTATATTATTACAATCATTTTGATTTTGGTAATTTATATAATTTGAATTTTCATAATTATTATTATTTATATTGAATTTATTATTTGATATTAATTCATTCCATTTAATTTGAGATTTTTTATTATTTAATGTTAATCTTCTATTTTGATTATTAAAAGTTTGAAAATTCATATTATCATATGTATTATTCATATTATAATTTATTTGATTTGATGAGGTGTTTATTTCTTCATATATAGGTTGAGTTCTATTTAATTGATTTTGAAAATCAAAACAATCTTTTTGGACATTATCATAATTTATTACAGTATTATTAATATTTTGAGTTATTGATAAATTTTCTTTTTCTAATTCTTTACAAAATTTTTGATTGTTATTATTCATTTTTTTATAAATAATTTCTTGATTAAAAGGATTTGAAGTATTATTATTGCCATTTATATTATTATTATGGTAAATTTGATTATTTTCTTGATATTGTTTCATTATTTCATTTACTTTTAAATCATTTTTTATATTTTCAATAAAATTAAAATATTCATCTTCATTTTTATTATCATTTTCTTTTTTGCTATTGTTATTATAATCAATTGATTGATATGTAGAATCTTTTTTTTGACTATTTAATTCTTTAATAGGAGAAAGTGGTAAATTATTAGGGTAATTTTTTATTAATCTATTTTTATTTTTATTTGAAGAATTATCAGAACTAGAATTACTTGTTGAAATCTCTTCATTATTTTCTTTAATAAAATTTAAATTTTCTGTATTATTTCTTGACTTATTTATTAATGATTCATATATTTGAGTATCAATTTGTTTATTAAATTCATTATTATCTTCATGAGTATTTTTTAATTTATTTGAATTATTCATGTAAATATTATCACATGAATTTCTATGTTTAATTAAATTACTTTTTCTTGGCTTTTTTATTCTAATATCATTTAAATTATTATAAGTCCTATTTAAAACCTCATCATAAAAATGAACTTTTTTTGGATTTATTGTTTTCATATTTATATCTTGATAAGATTTATTTATTTGATTTAATTCTTCATTTTTTTGAACATTATTATTTTGATTATTAATTTCATAAGGGGAAATAATCGTTAATCTTCTAAAAGAATTAGTACTTCTACTTTTTTTTTCAATTATTGGTTTTTCAATATTGACAATATTATTATTTAAATTATTATTGATATTTAACTTTTGTTGATTAATATTATTATTATTATTATTTGTTAAAATGTCATTATCTTTTTTAAAAGTATATTCTATAATATTATGATTATTACTTTGAAAATCTTTTTGATTATTATTAACTAAATTATTAAAGTTATTATTAGAATCAGAAAAATTATTCTTTTCTTTAAATTTATTTTCAAATGGATTAAATTTTACAGGAAAATTTACAGTATTTCTTTTATTTTTTTGATTTTGTTCGTTTTCGATATTATACTGAAAAAAATTATGATGAATTTTTTGATGATTATAATCTAAACTATCTCTAATTTTTATAGGCTTTAAATTTATAATATTTTTCTGAATATTTTCTTCTTTAAAAACTCTTGAAATTTTTGAAGATTGAGGATATTGTTTAATTTCTTTCTCCTTTTCTTCTAAATCTTTTTCACTTAAAAAACTTAAATTAAATTCACTTGGTTCTCTTAATAATTTTATTTCTGTTAAATTATCTATTCTAATTGTACTTCTCTTATTTAATTTTTTACTATCTGATTTTTTAATTTCTGGCGAAAAAGGAATACAATTTTGTGATTCATTTAAATTTTCTTTTTCATTCAAATTTTTAACAGAATTTAAATAAATAATTTTATAATCTTTTTCATTTTCTTTTTGATATTGAAATGTATTATTTTGAATTTGGTTATTTGATTTATCATAATTTCTTCTCAAATTATTTATTTCTAACATATTATCTAAATTAATTTCTTCTTTAATTAATTGAATATTATTTTCATCCTTTATTGCTTCATTATATTTATTAATGAAATATGTTTTATCTCTTATGGAAGGATTAAAAGGTATTTTCATTTTAATTAGTCTTTTTTTAAGTTGATTTAAAGAGAAATCAACCCCTGAAATAAGTTTGATTTCGGCGCTCATTTTTTTAAATTTATATTTTTATATTTAAATTATTTTAAATATGAATAATAATTAAAAAAAAATAATTAATAAAAAAACATAAAATATTATTATTTTAATTGAATTGAATAAATTACCCAATTTTAACTTCTTTAACATCACTCATCATAGACATTTCTTGTTTTACTTCATGAAAAGGAGTAGAATTTTTATTTTTTTCCATAATTAATCTAAATTCAAAATAAGTTCCAAAAGCAATTATTCCAGCTACAATACTATAAACAATAATAGAAAAATTTCCATTTTTTTTTCTATATATTTCCATATTCTCAGTATTCATTGCGAAAAAATAACTTACATTAATTATCCATAAAATATCAATTATTATTAAAAAAAATGGAATTACTCTTTTATGATGAATAAAATTTTCCATGTTATGTGATTTTTCATAATAAAAAAATCCTAAACTTAAAATTCCTTCGACATCTAATAAAGAAGTTAAAATAAAAATTGATAATTCAAACTAATTAAATTTAAATTAATTTTTTATCTTACTTCTGGTGAAAATAAATATAAACATAAATGAAAAAATAATATTGAACCAGCTATAAAATAACAATATGGAAGACAATTAATAATATTATTTATTAAAGGATTTAATTCAATTTCTTTTTTATTTTTTAAACTTCCATAAAGAGTCCCAATTTCATTATTTAAAATTGGATTATTTATTGTAGTTTCTTCTTTTTTTTCTAAATCTTCATATAAAAATAATATATTTTCTTCTGGATATTGTTTTATTAAATTAAATATTTTTTTCACTGAGTTCATATTTATTTTCAATAAATTATTATTGGTCCTAATATCAATTTCTTTTCTTTTTTTTAATAATGATGAATATTTTTCTTTTGTTTTATTATCTGCTTTTATATCATAATTCATGATAATATATTGTTTTTTTAATTCTTCCATTTTTTTAAAATTTAAAGTTAATTATGAAATAATAAATAATAATAATTTCATTTCATTACTTCAAATAAATTTAAATAAAATATTTAATTTTTCTAAGATTTCAAACAACATTTTTTTTTCCTATTATCTTTTTTTGTATCAGTTTTATTTAATTTTATACTATCTTTTATACTTCCATTTAAAATATTTATATTAATATTATTAATTACATTATTAGTTTTATTATTATTAGATTGAATAACATTACTATCTTCAGTATAATTAGGATTTAAAATTTTTGTTCCAATAATTTCAAACAATTTTTCAATTCCAATATTAGAACTAGCAGAAGTAGATTTAAAAATTCCTTTAATTTGTCTTGCAAATTTTTTTCCTTCTTCATCAGAAACTTCTTCATTTTCATATAAATCACTTTTATTTCCAACAACAAAAAAATATTCTGCAGAAGAATTTTCTAAAGCTTCTTTATACCAATAATTTTTAATTTCTGTAAAAGAATCTTTATTAGTTATATCATAAACTAAACAAACTACTTGAGAATCTTTATAAAATATTTTAGCTAAAGATCTAAATCTTTCTTGTCCTGCTGTATCCCAAATATCAAATTTAATAGATTTATCATTTATAATTATTTTTTTTGAAATAAATGTTGCATTTAATGAAGTCATTTCATTATTATTAAATTCACCTTTTGTAAATCTTGATATTATTGAAGTTTTCCCTACTCCTGCTTCTCCTAATAATACTACTTTTATTGCATCGTCCATTTATTATATTTTTAATTGGATTTTATTTTTGAGTTTTATTTAATTATTTTATTTTTGATTTTTTTAAATATAATTTAAATGTCAACTTTTAATACTTCAAAAAAATATTCCTCAATTAATTCTTCAAATTCATCTAATTCTTCTTCTTCTAAAAAAGCTCCTAATAAATTATATACAAAAGAAATTAATAGTTTAATAGAAAAAATAATTAAAAGTAAAAAAAATACATTTCGTATTACTCAATTACATGCATTTAATCAACATGTATATAATAATAATAATATGAATTCAAATTCAGAAAAAATAACTAAACAAAATTATTCTCTTAATAAAGAAAATAATGATATAAAATCATTAAAAATATCTAAACATTATCATACTAAAAGTAAAACAAATCAAAGTAAAAGTGATACAAGTAGTATAAATGAACCTCAAAGTATTTCTATAGTAAGTAATAATATAAGTAATTCTAAAGTTTCTGATTTTTCAAAATTATTAGAAGAATTTATAGAAATAGATAAAACTAATAAAAAATTAACTCCTTCTGATAAAGTTAGAAGAAGTGGTTTGTTTATTGAAATATTAAAATTTGTAAAACAAGAAAAAGATTTGAGTAATATTATTTTTGATAATGAACAATTTATAAATCAAATAATAGACATTATTTCAATTGTTAATTTTTCTCATGTTAGAGCTTATCCAAAATATAAAGTTACAGATTCAAATTATAATATTATTGAAGCAAATTTATCAAAACAAATTATTGAAGAATTTGCTATAAATGAAAATGATAATAATAATGGTAATGTTCCTTCAATGATTAGAATTAAAAATGAAAATTGGCAAGATATATTAAATTTATATGATATTTTTATTGTTTTATTAAATAATATTCCAACTGAATCTTTATTAATTTCTAAAATTCCTTTAAAATTTATTTCTGAACTTGTTTTAGCTTTACAAACTCTTGATAATGAAGAGAGAATAATTATAAAATTAATAATATATAAAATATATATTTCTTCACTTACTTATAGGAAATTTATTTTGAAAAATATATCAAATATTTTAATTGATATTACAAGAGATGAAAATACAAATTTATTATGTTTAGGTGAATGTTTAGATTTATTAAAATGTATAATTTTAGGAGCAAAAAAACCAATAAATGAACAATATATGAATATTATAAAAGATATAATTTGCCCATTATTAAAATGTAAAAATATTTATAAACAAAGTATTCTTAAAGAAATGATTTATAAATTAATGTCTTTTGATAAAAATATTTTAAAAGAAATTTTAAATTATTTAATTAAAACTTGGCCTGTTAGATATCCAGATAGAATTATTACTTATTTAGATATTTTAGAAAATATTTTTACTAATAATTTAACTGGTAATTTAGAAGAAGATTTATTGAATAAAGTTTTTAGAAAAATTAAAATTTGTTTTAGTGATTTAAGTTTTTTAATTGCTGATAGGAGTTTAATTTTTTTTAAAAATGAAAATTTTATTATTGAATTATATAAAAGTAATTTACAATTAAGTTTTCTTTCTAAATTAGTTGAAAATATTGAAAAACATTGGAGTCAAGAAATTAAAATAATTAGTAGAATTGTAATTTCTAGGTTATCTAAAAGAGACGAAAAATTATTAAATAATCTATCAGAATCTGAAAAAAAAATATTAGATGATTTTAAATTTGATATAAATGAAAGTGAAGATATTTGGGATATCCAATTTAATTTAAAAGGTGATTAGAATATTTCAATTTTTTTTACTAGTATAAAATACATTTTTTTTCAACATTTTTTTAGTTAATAATATATTTATTGAATTTATCAAATATATTTTTATAAATTTTTATAATAATTTTCCAATGTCTAAATTATTACTTAGGAATAATAATTATTACATATTCCTAGATACTTAAATTTAAAATTATTGTCCTTCGAGATAAAAACAATAAATTAATAAATAGTAATTTAAAGTAAGCACACGAAGTAAATTAATTTTTCATTTTTTAAAAAATTAAATGTCAACTCTAAATATTATTTAATGGTCATTTAATAATTAAAATAAAATAATATTTTCCTGTTAAAAATAACATGAAATAAATTAATTATTGATGAAATTATTTATAAATTTATATCTAGATACAAATAGTATTGGAAATTATAAAACAATTTATATAGAAATTCCTTCAAATAAAATTTATGTTAAGGAATTAAAGGAAATAATTTCTGAAAAATTAAATATAAAAGAAAACGAACAAAGATTAACTTTTAAATTACTAAATACATATATTACATTGACTAATGAATTTCAATTATCTTTTTTTTACATTAAAACAAATTCAACAATTTATTTAGAATTAATAAAAGAAATTGACAGAAATGAAGAAATAAAAAAAAAAATTTTACAAAATAAAAATGCAAAACTAAAATATTTATCAATGTTAGGATTTTATGATACAAATTCTTATAAAAATAAAAGAAGTTCAATGTTTGTTCCTTCTTCAAATCATAATTTAAATTTATCTCCAGTAAAAGAATCTTTAATAGAAGGTTATGATGAAATAAATTCAAATACAATAGATTCAATAATAGAAATAATAAAAAAAAAGAATTTTAATGAATTTTATGAATATATAGAACAATATTCAATTAAATCAATAAATATATATAATTCAAATAAATGGGCGCCATTACATTTTTCATGTTTTAATGGAAATACTGAAATAACAGCATATATATTATATAATTTAAATGGTGATATTAATATATTAAATAAAGATGGTTGGAGTCCTCTTCATTTAGCAGTGTATAAACAAAATGAAGATTGTGTTAGAATTTTAATTGCTAATGAAAATATTAATCCTGATATAAAAATACAAAATGGTTTAACTCCTCTTCATTTAGCTTGTAAAAAAAATAATTTAAAAATTATTAGTATATTAGTTTATAAAGCTAATATTAATATTAAAGATGATTATGGGAAATTACCTATTGATTATACTAGTGATAAAAATATTAAAAAATTTTTAAATAAAATATCTGAATCAAAAACTGAGAAAAAAATTAAAAAAAAAAAATCAAATAATTCAAATTTATCTTCTCAATCAAAAGAAGATGAATTTCTTTTTTTGAATAATATCCAAAATATTCCAAAAAATCCTCCAAAAGTTTATGGATTAATAGAAAAAACTGGAAAATATATTCCAATATATAGAAGTAGATATATTGAATTAGATCCTTATAAAGGATTTTTAAGTAGATTTAAATCTTATGAAGATTTTCCTAATAATCCTCATGAAGTTATTCCATTAAAATTAATTACAAAATGTAATATTTGTTCTTATAATAAAGAAGATAAAGATTTTTATTTTGAAATTGAATATAAATATATTCAAAAATATAAAGTTCATTCTATTTCAGCTTGTAAAAAATGGGTTGAAATGATTAATTTATCATTAAATTTTAGAAACTTTTGGGATAATTTAAAAAAAGATTATAATAACATAGATCAATATTTATATAATATTTCTCCAGAAAAAATAGAAATAAATGGTGATACAGGAAAAATAATAGAATATGATTTAAAAGGAAATATAAAAAAAAAAATTAAGAATAATAAACAAGATATAATAAATATTATAGATAATGATATATTAAATGAAAGAGGAACAATATTAATAGAAGATTCTTATCAAAAAAAAAAAATTGGAACATCCTCATTTGAAATAATAGAATTAATAGGAAGAGGAACATTTGGTAAAGTTTATAAAGTAAAAAGTTTAATAGATAAAAAAGTATATGCAATGAAAGTATTAGATAAAACTTTTTTAATAAACAACAATCAATTAAAATATGCAATAACAGAATGTAATATATTAAAACAAGCATCATATCCATTTATAATAAAATTACATTATTCATTTCAAACAAAAGAAAATTTATATATGATATTAGATTATTGTCCAGGAGGAGATTTAGGATTTCATTTACAATTAAATATATTTGAAGAAGATGAGGCAAAATTTTATATATCAGAATTAATATTAGCAATAGAATATTTACATAATATGAATATAATATATCGTGATTTAAAGCCAGAAAATATATTAATAGGTTCAGATAATCATATAAAATTAGCAGATTTTGGTTTAGCAAAAGAAAATATAAAAGATAATAATTTATCTAATTCTTTTTGTGGTTCTCCAGCTTATCTTTCTCCAGAAATGATAAAAAAAAAAGGAGCAAGTAAATCAAGTGATATTTATGGTATTGGTGCTGTTTTATTTGAATTAGTTTCTGGAACTCCTCCTTTTTATGCTAATGATATTCATACTCTTTATAAAAATATTACTGGAAATAAATTAATTTTTCATGATTATTTTACCGATCAATTAAAAGATTTATTAAATAAATTATTAGAAAAAGATCCTACTAAAAGATTAGGATTCAATGATAAAAAATTTATTAAAGAACATGAATTTTTCCATGATATTAATTGGGATGAATTGGAAAAAAAAAATATTAAACCTCCTGTTGATTTAGTTTATAATAAATTAGAAAATGAAGTTTCTTTTAATAATAAGAAGGATGAATTAAATAAGGGAAATATTAAGAATAATAGTAATATTAAAATTGAGAATGAAAACTTTGATAATAATGTTAAAAATTTCACTTTTGTAAGACCTAATTCACTGGATAAATGATATAAGAATTAAAAATAATAATAAAAATATTAAAAAATAGATAAATTTAAAATTATATACATTTATTAAAAAATAAAAAATTAACTTCAAAAAATAACCACTATTTTATTAGCAATTTTTTTATTTTTTTAATTAATGCAATTTTTTTTTACATTTTTTTATAATTTATAATTTTTTACTTTAAATTTTTTATTTTATTATTTATGTAAAATATTTGAATAATATTTTTACTCATTTTATTTCCTATTATTCTTTTTTAAATTATATTCTTTAAATAAAAAGCATTATTTACATAAAAATTGTATTTTCATTCAAATTAATATTTATTATATTAATTTCAGAATTTAAAATATTAATTCTTTTTTTTTATTTTTTTTTCATAGATTATTAATAATAATTTAATTATAAATTAAAGATTCCCTATTTTTCTTAACTTAATAATTTATAATTTTCTACTGTTTCAGATAAATTTATATATCCTTCAATCCTAGGATCATTATTTGATATTGGAATTGAACTTTGTAAATTTGCTTTTGCTATAAAAATTATAAATAATAAAATTAATGAAATTAAAACTATTATATAAATAACAGATTTTATATAATGATTTGTTTCATTTTTAGATTTCATTTTTTCTTTTTCTTTTTTTGTTTTTTTTGAACCATTTTGATGGGATTTTTTCTCATGGAATATATTAATGTTTATAAATGAAAATTCTTCGCTTTCAATTTTCTCTTTTTGATGATTTTTTTTAATTTTAGTTTTTGATTGCAAATTTTTTTGGTTTTCATTTAACATTAAAAAATGTGGAATAATTGATATATTTATTAAACATATTATTATGAAAATAAAAGGTATCCAAAATTTTTTTATTTGGATTTTTACTTCTTCATTTTTTTCTAATTTAGTGTCCATTTAAAAAATTAATATTAAATATAATAAAAGTAGAGAAAAAAGATGTTTTTAAAAATAATTTCAAAAAATAAAAAAAAAAACAAGAATAAAATTTTTTGCAACATAAAAATCTTTTACAAAAAACAAAATAGAAATAAATGAAATCATAAATAATTATCTAAACAATGAATTTATTAAAAGTTTTAAAAATTCATAAAAATAAAAATAAACAAAAAAAAACCCTTTAAAAAATAATAAAAAAAATATGATAATTGAAGGAAATCAAGACAAACCAAATTTTTACTCTGAAATAATCAATGATTATCCAAAAGAAATCCAAAAAAAAATATTAAATAAAATAATAAATATATTAAAAGAAGATATAGAAGAATCAAAAGCATATTTTCATTCTGAATCAGCAATCAAAGAAATAGAAAATAAATATAAATCAAATCAAGGGCTTATTAATGCTTTACCAGATATGAATTCATCTTCAAATGAAAATCCTTTATCAAAAGGAACTTTTATTTCTTCAAATGATAATCAAATAAATTCTGATATTTATATAAATGACAATCAATCTAATTTAGAAAATAATAATAATATAGATGATAACTTAAATAATAATAAAAATGAATTATCTGATAAAAAAACTAATTTGAATACTATGAATGTAGAAGAAAATGATGATGATATTTCTGAAGAATTATTATATTCTTTTAAAAATTTTTCCAATGAAAAAAATGATGAACAAAAAAAATTAATTATGTTTGAGTTTATTGATTATGTCCTTTTAAATAATAATTAAAAATTTTTCTAAAAAAAACTTTTATTCACTATTATTAATTATTATTTAAGTTTAAATTATTTGGAATTTTTATTATTATAAATTCATATTTCAAATTAATTTCAAGTGAATTTGATTTCAGTAAAATAAATGAAAAATCTTCAAAAATTTGATTTTCTATTTTATAAATTAAATTATTTTTATTTTTTTCTAAAAAAAATGAAATTAAATCTGAATTTCCAGAAGAAATAATTTTATGAATATTAAAAGCCGAAACAATTAAATTATATATTTTATTTTCTTTTGACTTTAAAATAATATAATTTAATAATTGATCATTTTCACTTAATAATCCATTTAAGTAAAGTCTTGGAAATGGAATAGAATTTTCTTTATATTTTACTTGTAAAATTAAACATTCTTTTAAACATGAATTAATTAAAATTAAAAGATTATCTGAATTTAATATTTCTTGAAATTTTTCAAATAATCTTTTTCTCCTTTTTTGAATGAACTGATTTTTTAATTTTGATAATTTTTTTATTGTTCTTTCACTTAAATGATATTCTGGTTTTTTTTCTATTTCTAAACAAAATTTTTGTTCTCTAAAAGAAGGATAAATTAATCGTTTTTTAAAGACAATTTTTTTTTGAAGAAAATTTGAGTTCATTCTATATTTAAATATAAATTAATGTTTTTATTTTATATGTTATTTTTCTTTATTTGAATATTACTTAAATGGAACATTTTAATGTTTTTTTTAAAAAAAAAAAATTTAAATAATAATTAATTTTAAATTAGTTTCCTAATTATTATCTTTAATATTTTTTTTTTTTGCTTTATTTTTTTTAGTTTTTTTAATATTATCAAGTTCATTTTGTAAATTAAAGTTTTCTTTAAAACCTTCTTGATTACATATTCTCATTAATTCATTAAATTCCCTTTTTAAAGAATTAATAACAAGATTTTGTTGTCTTCTTATTTCTTCACTTTCTAATATTTTTTTTTCAATATTTTCATTTTCTTTTAAAATATAATTATTTTCTTTAAATATATCATCATATATTTTTTCTTTTTTTGAAATTTTATTATATTCTTTTGATAAAGTTGTTCCATTCATTCTTTCTTTTACAATATCTCCTTTAATAGTATCAATATTATTTTTTATAGTTTCATATTTTTTTTGATAATTTATTCTTTTAATTTGTTTTATTGGAGTTTTTTTTAAATAAGATGATTTAACTCTTGGTCTTGAAGGAGTTGAGTTTAAAATTTTTTTATTTGATGGTTTGTTTAATGGAATATTTTCAATTGAATTATTTAATTCATATGTATGATTAAATTGATTTAAATTATTATTTGAAAAAGTCTGAGAACAATTACAATTATTATTAAATGTTGTATACATTTTTTATTAATGAATATAAATTAAAATTTTTTTAAATTAAAAAATTTAAATTATATTCATATATGGAAGATGGAAGTAAAAAACAGTAAAAGGAAAAAAATTAAAATTCATTATTTTTTAATTCATTTTACAAATTAAACTTTGAGATAAAAGAAATAATATTGTTTTTATTTAAAAAATTTGAATTCATATTTTAAATTTCTGAAATTTATAATGATTAAAAATAAAAAAATAAAAGTAGTTCTTAAGAATCCAATTTTATTTAAATTAAGAGAATCAAAAAAATTAAAAGAATATTAATTGGAAAATAAATTAAAATTCATAATTCTATTTAAATTTAATGAAAAAAATTTAAAAAATAATTAAAAGAATAATTCATTTTAATTTCATATGGAAAAAAGATTGAGAATGATTAATCATGTTTGAAAAAATAAAGCAGTGAAATTTGAAATATAATAAAACAAGAAAATAAATTTAAAAAGTAATATGAAATAAATTTCAAATTGAATATGAAAAAATAAAGAATAAAATAAAAAGGAATATTTTTAATTATTTCCTAAAAAAATTGAATAAACCTTATAAAGAAATATAAATGATTTATATATCTTTTTATATTTTTAATCCCATTAATGAAAAATTTTAAGTAATTATTTTTTAGTCAAGATGGAAATAAAATATATTATTAAATAAAAAAGACAATCATTTTAACTTTTTTAGATTTAGTTAAAAATATTAAATATATTATTATTTATTTTTCTAAAAGATATTATCTAATTTATATTATTATTTTGTTTATATAAAAGAGTTCTATTGGTTGAATCAATTAAAAGAAAAAGTCATTCTCCTTTATTTATACATTTTTTTTCTAATTTTTTTATAATATTTTTCTAAATTTTTCATTTATTCCAAAGAGAATTTTCAAAATAAATTGGTATTTTATGTCAAGAACAATTATATATTTCTATATCATAATATAAATTTTATTGAAATATTTATGAAATAAAATTAAAAAAATCCCAAATTTAATAACAATGTATTTGTATTAGAAATTCTTGATTTGAAATTATACTATTTTTTTATTAAATTCGGATTTTATATGATTAAAATTCGTAAGTAATAATTAATATTGGAATAAATGTAAAAAATATTCAAAATGGATTAAAGAAAAATGTTTAAATTGTTTCAATTTAAAAAGTTAAAAACTAAAAAAAAATTGTTTAGAAATTCTTCAAAAAAAAGTAAAAATAATTTTTGAAATTAATTTAATAAATTTATTTATTAATGGGAAATAATTTGTCAATGCATGAATTAGATAATTCAGAATATAACTTTCAAGAAAGAATAAATCGTTTTATAAATGGAGAAAAATCATCAATCCAAAGAATACATGATAATTTAACAGATTATAATTCAATTTATGATTTAAATAAAAAAAATAAAAGTCAATTAAACAATAAATTAAACAGTGAAAATATTATTGAACTATCTTTAGAAATTTATTCTCAAATAATAGTAAATGCAAATAGAATAAATGAAGGAATAATTCATCCTTTAACTTTATTAAAAATTACAGATGATAATGAATTTATGGAAAAAATTTGTGATTATGCAAATGATTTTAATCATAGTTTTGAAAAAATATATAGAAATAATTTAAATATTGGACAACATATAAGTTCTATTAAAACTGATAGAACAAATAGTTTATTTGATAAAAGTTCAAAAGAAAATGAAAATTTATCTAAAAATGAAAACATTGATATAAAAAATAAATTAAAAGGTGATGATCAAGTTACCGTTAATTCAATTTTAAATCAAATTAATAATACAGGTTTTAATAAATGGAATAATTCGACTGAAATAAATACTAATAATAATTTTGAAAAAAATAATAGTATTAAAAAAATTAAAAAAAGAAATTCTCTTCAATCTATATTTCCGAATTCTCTTGGAAATCCAATTAATGAATTTAAGAGTAATCATAATAAAATTAATATTGAAAATGATAAAAAATCTCCTTCAAAATCAAAAGGTTTATTATTTCAAACTAATAAAAATTTAGATTTTGATAAAAGTTTTTCAGATAATTCAAATAAAAAAGAAAAAGAAAGTAATTTTAATTTAGAAACAAAAAGTCCTCAAAAAAATATTAAAAAAAAAAATAAATATAATTTCAAAATTAAAGTAGTTCAAACAGAATCAAATTCAATAAATGAAGCATCAGAAATAGAAATAAATAATACTAATAAAACAAAAAATATTAAAAATAAAACTAAAAAAAATGTTTCAAAAAAAAATACTAAAAATATTCAAATTAAAATTGATTTAAGAAATATTTCAAACATAAAAAATGAAAAAAATGAAGAAAAAATATTTACAAATAGAATGAATGAAGAAAATAAAATTAAAAAAAATCTAAATGATAATTTTTTATTAACATTTAATAATGAAAAAAATCATTTTATTAAAACAGAAAATAACCAAAACAATAAAAAAAATGATAATAAAAAATTAGATAATATATCATTAAATGAAAATCATCAAAATAAAATAAATAAAAATTTAAATAAAATTCCTAAAAATATTACTTCAACAGGTATTCAAAATTTAATATATAATAAATTAAAAGAAGATGATAAAAATAAAAAAAATTTAAAAAATGAAAGCAAAATTTTTCCAACTTCTTTTCATTTAGATAAAAACGAAAAAAATGAAAATAATTTATATGATGAAATTATTAATGAATTAAAAATTCCGAAATATAAAGTAGATATTGGTCCTTTAGAAAAAAAAAATTTAAATTTAAATTCTGCTTTATTAGATTATAAAAATAGAAATAAATTTTTATTTGAAATGACTGAAGAAGAAAAAAAATTAAATGAGCAAATAAAAACAATTAATAAAACAATAGAAAATGAATAATAAAAAATTATTATACATATATAAATGTTTTAATGTATTTATAATTAATATACAAAATGGTATATTAAAAACTTTTTGAAGTATAAAAATTTATCGAAAATTATATATTATTCTAAATTTATTATAATGAAAACAATATATTTATAAAAATCTAATAAATTAATAAAAACTTAAATTACATATTTAATTATCACTAAAATGAGCATCAGTTAAATAATATAAATATTGTTCATATTCTTCATCATTCATTAAACCATTATGTCCACAAGAAATTTTAATTAATTTTAAATTATTTTTTAATGTATTAAAGTCTCTACAAAACTGAGAATAACCATCATTTCTAATGTTATTATCACTATTATTACTCATTGAATCTTCATCAAAAAATTTTTCAGGAGAAATAAGACTAAGAATAGTTTCTCTAGTATTAATATTAACAACTTCTAAAAGATCTAATTTTTCAATAAAAATAAACAATAAATCACTTAACATTATAATATTCTTTACTATTTCATTTCTATTTATATTAGATACTTTAATTTTATATAATTCATTATAACATGATTTTAAAATATCTTTACATGATTCATTATAAAAACCTAGATCTTTATGTCTATTACTATATTTCACATATTTTTTATTTTGAACTCCCCACAAAATAAAATTTGTAAAAAAATCTCTTACAAATAAAGATTTTACTCTATATGAGTATTTCTTAGTTGAAATATCTTTTAATTCTTCACAGCAAATATTTATGAAATTATTGAAAAAATTAAATAACAATTTATCAATAATTTCATTATTTTGTTCTTCATTAATAGGAAAAAGTAGAAAATCTTCTTTTTCTTCACCAAAAGACATAAAATCTTCAAAACTTTCATCTTTTTTTAAATAATAATAATCACAAACAAAAATAAAAGATTTAATAAAATTATTTTTTTGTTCTTTTGTAAAAATTAAATCAAAAATATCATCACATTCAACCTTATCTTTATTTTTAATTTTAATATAATTATTCATTAATTTAACAATAACATTAGATTTTAAAGAACCAATATTTCTAATAATTGTATCTTGAGAAGAAAATAAAATAATTTTATAGCAATTACTATTAATAAAATTATCAATAGTATAATTACCAAAAATGAAAAAAATATAAGTTAAAAAATATAAAAATTTTCCACAACAATAACTATTAACAACTTTACTAATTGAAGCAAAATTTCTATCAGAAATTAATATATCAATTTTTCTATTATTTGCTAAATAAGTTGCAGCAACTCCTCCAATTGAATAACCTTCAACTATAATTTTATTATAATTATGTTTTTTTATTCCTTCATCAAAAATTGTTAAAACATCCTTTTTTGATTTTGAAAAAGTTGCTCTTCCTTTTGAAAAACCATATCCTCTATAATTCCATAATAAAACATCTATATTTCTATCTAAATAAAATTTTAATTTTTTTTCTGCTATAAATTCAAAGGGTCCACCATTTGGACCACAAAAAAAAAATAAATTTCTTTGTTTATCATTCATATTATTGTTTGATATTATACAATAATCTATTTTTCCTTCTTTAAATTCTTCAATTTTATAATTTTCAAATTTTTTATAAAATTCTATTTTATAATAATTTAAATTTCCAAATGTATCATTAAATAAAAGAGTTTTTATAAATTTGAATGAACCATAAAATGCATGTTCTAAAATATATTTGTCAAATATATCTAAAATGAAATTTATGGTTAATATCATCTTTGATAAATGATATTTATGATTTGAATCTATTATATAATTTTTATTTTGTTGCCATTCACATTTTATTTTTGAATGTTTTTTTATTTGATAATTTTCAAAATATTCTCTAAAACCTGATTCCTGCATTTGATTGTATAAATGATTTAAATATTTATAAAAATAATTTTGATAAGATGATATTTTTCCAAATTTTTGAATACTTAATTCATAATTCCTTTTTAATGAATCTATTATTTCAAAACTTAAAGTAATATTTTTAATTTCACTAATCACAGTTCTATTTGAAGGATCATTTAATGATATTAAAGAATATTTTAATCTTTTAAAACAATTTTTAAAACTTTTTGCATTTTTTCTTGATTCGAAATAAATATTAAATGTTTGAAAAGGAAATTGCCATTGATATAATCCATGCATTGCACTTCTTCTTAAAATAAAATAATGTATTAAAATACATAATATAATACAATATTTATTCATTTTATTTTCCTCATTATTTGAATTTATAATTTTCAATATTAAATAACATAAAAGTTTAAATAAACCAATTTCAAAAGAAAATAAAATTATAATAAGCAGGATTCCCGTGAAAATAAGTTTAAAAAAGTAAATACATCCCATTTAAATAAATAAAATTAATAATTTTTTTATAAATTATTGGAGAAAAAAAGATTTTATATATTTTAAAATTAATTCATTTTTTATTTGTTTTTAATATAATTGATGAAAATGAATATATATTTTATTATTTATTAAATCTTATCAATTATTTTTAAATTTTAATTTAAATTTAAAGAAATTTTAATCAGTTCATTATTTAAATTATAAAATATCATTAATTGAATTAAATCTTTTTTCTCGTTGTAAATATATATTTTATATATTCTAAAATAAAGGATCAATACTAAATCTTTTTTCACATATATTGTTCAAGAAATATTAAATGAAAATGGTTTTTAATTTTTATTTTGATATAAAAATAAATAATTTACATTTTACCTAATGATATACTTATTCTTTTTGTGTTTCAATTATATCTTTTTTGTTAATTGTAAAAATATAGATAATCCTTTTAAAAGATAAATATTATTTTAAAAAAATAAATTATATTTTAATAATATAAATATAGGTTTATATAATTTTTTTTAAATAAAATAATATATCATCAATTAATTGATTAATTTTTTATATTTTTATAATATTTAAATAAATATCTAATGTATTCTATGAAATAAAATTAAAAATGGATGATAAAAAAGATTTAAAAAATAAAGAATCAATTAATGTATCAAGATGTCCAAACTGTAATTTAATATGTGGTCTTTATTTAAAATATAAAAAAGAACAACCAATAATTGAATATAGATGTGAAAATGGACATAATGGAAATTTATTATTAAAAGATTATCTTAATGAATATAATAAATTTTCACTTTCAAAAGAAAAATGTAGAGATTGCGGAAAAACACAAAATGAAATAAATGTAGAATATGTTTATTGTTTAAATTGTTTAAAATTTATATGTAATTTATGTATTTTAAATCATTTAAAAAACAATAATCATAAAATAATTGATTATAATAAATATGATTCTTTATGTAAAATACATTTCAATTCTTTTTCATGGTTTTGTACTCATTGTCAAAAAAATTTATGTTGTTATTGTAAACCAGAACATAAAAGTCATAATTTAATTGATTTATCAGAATATAATTATAATGAAGATTCAAAAAAAAACTTAGAAGACCAAATAAATGATTTAGAATCTAAAATTAATAATATAGATCTTATTAAACAAGAGATTATTTCATTATTAGATAAACATAAAGAATCAATTGAAATTGAAATGAAATTTTTTAAAATTTTATCTGATACTTATTTATATGAAGAAAAACAAAATAATTTAAATTATTTTGCTATTCAAAATTTAAAAAAAATAAGTTCTGAACTTATTAAAAATTTCAGTAAAATATATGAAGAAGGAGATAAATTTATTGTTCTTCTTCAAAATTTAAGAAATTCAAATAATATAAAAAATTTTTATAAATGTTTAAATAATCATACAGATACAGTAAATTATTTAGATACATTAAAAGATGGAAGATTAGTATCTTGTTCTGATGATTATACTTTAAAAATATATAAAAAAGATACTTTTGAAGTTCAATTATCAATTAAAGAACATTCAAAAAGAGTTAATTCATTTACTCAATTAAAAGATGGAAGAATAATAACATGTTCTGGAGATGAAACAATGAAAATAATTAAATTAATAAGTGATAATATATATGAAGTTCATCAAATATTAACTGGACATACAAATGATGTTTTTAAAATAATTGAAATAAGAAATAATGAATTAATTTCAATATCAAGAGATAAACTAATGAAAATTTGGATTTTAAATAATGAAAATAAATTTGAATGTATAAATTCAATATATTTTCAAGAAAAAATATCAAATGGAAATATTATTAAATTAAATGAAAAAGAATTTGTTACTTCATCATGTTTAGATGAAAATTTAAAATTTTGGAATTCAAAAAATTATTCAAAAATTATAACAATTGATAATGTTTGTACTCCTTGGTCTTTAAAAACATTATGTGTTATAAAAGATGATATATTATGTGTTGGAGGAAGAAATTCAAAAGGTTTTTATTTAATTAAAATTTCAACTCATAATATTATAAAATTAATTGAAGGTCCAATTACAATATGGTCTATTAATAAATGCTTAGATGATTTAATTTTATGTTCAATTGATGATAATAAAAAACATAATATTGTTAAATATCAATATAAAGATGAAAATTTAAATTTAATTAGTGAAAGAACTAATGCACATAATAAAAATATTCATTCTTCTGTTGAGGTTAATGAAGAAATTGTTGCCTCTGGAGGAGAAGATAAACTTGTTAAATTATGGAAATGTTAAATTTTTTAAATAAATTTGAAAATTAATTAAGTTGATATTAAAAATATAAAAAAAATAAATATTTAAAGTTAATTTTATTATTTAATAAAAAATTTTTAATTATTATATATTTTTTTTCTTTAATATTCAAAGAAGGAATGATAACAATTATTAACAAAAAATTCAATATATTAATTTCAAATAAATATCAAAGGTTATTATTATTATAGATAAATATAAATTAAAATTTTATTCTTTAATGTTTCTAATAAAATTAAACAAAATTATTGAATAAAAATGTATTTATATGGAATTAATATCGTTTCTTTTTGTTATATAAAAAATAATTAAGAATGGTATGGAAAAATGGACATTTATAATTGTTTATTCTTTTTGATTAATTTAATTCTAATCAGTAATAACAAATTAGGGCCAATATTAAATATTTTAAGTAAAAATATATCTTTTTTGATTTTGGAATTCACTATACAAAAAAAATTAAAAAAAACTATATATAATACAAATAAAAATTATCATATATTTTTCCATAATACATTCAATTTAAAAAGATATATTTTGAGTATGAAATTAAATATAACTGTATTTATAAAGTAATATAAAAAAATATTTATTATTTATTTAATATATAAAAAAATAATATCCCACAATTTTACTAGTTTAAACTACTTTTTTATTTTTAATTTTTTTATGAAATTAATTATTTTTTATTAAAATTTAAATTTGATTTAATCAAAGTAATATATAATTTTTTTATTTTACTTCATAATTGTAAATTAATTATTTAATTATATTAATTATAATATTAAAATAAGAATGAAAATACATTGGGGATTGGGGATTGGGGATTGGGGATTGGGGATTGGGGA
>JAJJKW010001869.1:0-25098 GCA_023805745.1 Isotricha sp. YL-2021b | reverse complement strand
TTTGAAAAGAACTGTGTTTGAAAATTCTTCGTAAACTTAAACTATATTTTGAAAAGGTATCAAATTGAGGAATTGAATCAAACACCTCTAACACTTTATTGTCCCCCATTTTTCAAATTATGTAGTTTAATATAAATAATAAAATATTATTAAATATTCAAAAATAATTATTTATAATGGAAAATATGAATAATTTATCAAATTCATTTTATCTTTTGAAGAAGAAAATAAAGAATGAAGATTTGATTAATTTAACAACTCAATCAAATAAATCATTATTTAATTTATTATTTAAAAAAGAAATAAAAGAAGAGAATAATTTAAGTAAAAGAAGTGTATCTGATTCTCCAGAAATTCTTCCTGATGAAGAAGATAATTTATCATTAAAAAATAATAAAATACAATTAAATAATACAATTTCAAAACCTTTAAATTTAATAAATAATAAAGAAGAATTAAATAATAATTCAAATAATTATACAATGAAATATATTGGTCCTTTAATAAGAAATTTAGCTCCTAAAAATGAAAATAAAAAAGAATTTGAACATTTATCAAATTTAAATAATATTATTGAAAAAATTAAAAAAAAATTACTAAATGATAATAATTTAAAATATTTTAATCAAATTAAAAATTATGTTAATTTAAAAGAAAATATATCAGAAAATTTTTTTGAAAAAGAAAAATATATTAAAAAATTAAGTGAGAATTATTTATTGATTATTCAAAATATATTTTATATTTTTAAAAATGAAAAAAATCCTGAAATATTTTTAAGAGAAATAAATGAAATAATCAGTATTTTATTAAATATGATATATAAAATAAAAGATAAATATGTTAATTATAATTTAGATTTTCCAGAATGGTTTATTTTATTTAAATTAATATCAAAATATATTTATTCTATTTTTGGAATGAAATATTATTCTTCAGAACAATTAAAAGAAATTTTACATAATTATGATAAATTAAAAAGTTTACATAAAATGGCTAAAATTTATAAAACTTATATGAATTCTACAAATAAATTAATTAGGTTAATTAAAAATTTAAAAGTTAATGAACAAAAAATTTGGTAAAATTAAACAAAAATTAATAGAATATTTTAGTTTACAACCACAAATTATTTCTTTATCATAATTGTTTTACTATTTCTAATAAATTAATTTATATTATTTTTGAATATTTAAATAATATAAATATTTAAATATTTATTATTACTTTTATTGTTTAAACTTTTCTTTTATCAAAAAACAATTGTAGATAAAAAGATACAATAATGTACTACTATTTCAACATTTAATGTTTTGAATTAGTAAGATTATTTTAATTTATTTTTATCCTATTTAAAATTTAATTAAAATCAAAGAATTATTGAAATAATTAAAAAATAACTATATTTAAAATAAAATTTAATTTTTGAATTTTTTGATAATAAATATTATATGACTTACTAAAATTCTTTTAATGAAAAAATAATTTTCAAGGGAATATATAAGGTAAAAATTCCCTCTTAAAATAATATTTTGATGTCTCAAAGATTTATTTATTTTTTATTTGAATAATTGATTCTTTTTCTATAATTTTTCTAATATTAAATAATCTTAAAAAATCTTTTCAAATGTTGATTAAATATAAATGATTTGAAATAAAACAATAAAAAAGATTATCTATCATCAAAAAACAAAAGAGAAAAATTAAAAAAATTATTATGGTTTCTTTTTATCTTAGATTAATAAAAAAAATTACTAAAAAAATATCTCAAAATATCACAAATTAATTTTATCATAATAATATCAATTAACTTCTTATTTTGGAAAATTTATTGATTTTCCCAATAAACATTTTTTATTTTAAATTTCAAATTTTGAAATTAGTGATTTCAATTTTTTTTTTGATTTTTAAAAACCATATAATAAAACCTTTTGGTTCAAAATAATTATATTTGTTTAAAATAATTTAATTATTCATTCTTTTAAAAATAAAAATTTATAGAAATTTATTATTTTTAATTTTCATAATTAAAATTAAAATATTATTCATTACTTTCTAAAAAAGAATTAACATTATCATCAAAATCATCAAGATAATTATGATTACAGTATTTAACACAATAACAAAAAATAATAAGTAGAGAAATAGAAAAAGTAGTAAAAACAACAATCAAACCAGGACTTAACCAATCATCACTTGAATCAGGTAAATTTGTAGGTAAATCAATAACTTTAATATTTAATTTCCTTGTTTCACCATAAAAATTTAAAGTATGATTTCCATTATTAAAAACAACTTCAAATTCATTAAAAAATTCTTTTCCTAAAATAACTTTCTGATTACTTTTTGTAATTAATTGTATAATAAATTTATATTTATTATCTACTTTTTTAAAAAGGAAATTATGTGATAAATAATATATATAATTTTCTATTAAAATTCCAAATTTTGGTAATTTATTTATTTGATTTTTATTTTCGCAAAAAAATGCTTTTGAATCAATAAAATCTCTTATAAAGCAACCTTTACCTATTAGAGAACCAAAATAAATTTTTTCAAAAAATTTTTGATAAGATGCATTTAAAGAAATTTCAGTATCTGCACTTAAATTTAAAGAAATATTCTTTAATTCATATTTATATGCTCTTCTAAAAGAAACGGAAAAACCAAGTAAATCAGTTTTCATTTCTATAATATTATTAAAACCTAAAAAAGAATTTAATGGAGTTAAAGTAGTTGTTTTGGAAAAATCTTTATTAATATTTTCTGTAAAATCACCAAATAAAAGAGAATTATTTTTTTTAGAAAAAATATTTCTTGAAATAATATTATTTAAAAATAAACTTTCACTAAATATACTTAAAAAACCTAAACCAACAATTCCTTCAATTGATTTAGATAAATCTAAATTATCATTAATATTATATATTTTAGTTGCTATTAAAAAAAATGATGAAAAATTAATTTCTCCACTATCTGAAATAATTTTAAAATTATCTTTTGAAGGCTTTCCATCATTTTCAAATATACTAAATTTAGCTGTTTTTATTAGACTTTCTGTTTTATTTGAATATGTTTTTGAGTCAAATGAATTATATTTACAATTTATTTTTATTTTATCTTTCTCAGTATCAGATATAACAGTTGTAGAATTTTCAAATAAAACTAAAGGAGAATTTGAATTAAAATCAATTAAAACTTTAATTAACTTATTTTGACTTCCAGCAAATAAATTAATATATTTATATTCAAAAATATCAAAAAAATTTTCTTTATTCTTTAAATTAATTCCTTCTTGATTATCATCATTTTCAATTTTAACAGTAAAAAATTTTTTTTCAATATCTTTACTTTTAACATAACAACAATCAATTCTTTCATCATCTTCACATTCTTTTAAATTACAATTAAATTGACATTTATCTCCAAAAAATTTTTTATTATTACATTTTAAACAAAATCCAGTAAATAAATCACAACCATTTACACAATATAAGCTACAACTTTTATTACAATTTAAAGTTCCAAAATAATTATAATTACAATTATGATTAATACATTCTCCATTTTCTTTAATACAATTTTCTTTACAACCAAAACAACTTTCATTACAAGTTTTTCCATAATAATTATTTGTACAATTAATACAATTTCCATTTATTTTTTCACATTTATTTTCAAGACAATTCTTAGGACAAGTTAAATTACACCATTTTCCATAATTATAAGAACATTCACTACATCCTTCATTTAAACTACATTTTGATGAACAAGAATCAGGACATTTTTGACAATCATCATTAATATCTTTATAATAATTTTCTATACAATTTTCACACTTTCCATTATCTTTTATACATATTTTATCCTTACAAATTTCACTACAAACTTTTTCACATTTTTCACCATAAAAACCATTTTTACATTTCAAACAATTTCCAGTTTCATTATTACATAATAAATCAGATGAAATTTCACAATTTTTTGGACATGAAATACATTCCTCATTATATTTATAATAATTCTTCAAACAAGAAGTACAATTATCTCCATCAAAATTATCTTTACATCCTTTATTACATTTTCCTGTATTTTTATCACATACATTTTCTTTTTCTGTTATATTTAAATTACAATGATTTGAACAATTTAATTCACAATAATTTCCATATAAATTATAGTTACATTCTATACATATTCCACTCTCATTGTAACATTTATTATTTTTACAATTTGAAGAACATTTTTCACATACTTTTTCTTTTATATAAAATGTTTCATTACATAAAATACAATCTCCTTTTTCTTTATCACATTTTATACAATTATCACTACATTTTTTTTCACAAGTTTTACCATAAAAAGTATCCTTACAAAAATCACAAGTTCCATCTTTTTTGCAATTTGTTTGAGTTAAATCGCAATTAAAATTACAATTTTTATCACAATTATCTCCAGTGAAATTAAAATTACATTCTTCACAATTTGTACTTTCATTAAAATTTAATTTACATTCACAAAATCCACTTTCTTTTTCACAATAATTTGTTTTACAATTTTTTGAACATTTTTTTTCACATTCTTCACCATAAAATCCATATTCACATTCAATACATTTTCCTGTTTCTTTTTCACAAATAAAACAATTTTCAGAACACTTTAAATCACATTTTTCTCCATAATATTTATTTTTACAAAAAGGACATGTTTGATTTTCATAACAATATTCTATTGTTGTGTTACATCCTTCAGAACATGTCCAATTATCTTCCTTTATATTTATATAATTTTCATATTCTATATCTTGAAAAGAAGTTTGATTTTTTGAAAAAATGAATTTTAATAAAAATAATAAATATATCATTATCATTTTCTTTTTATTTAATTGTTTGTTAATGATTTATATTTAATTAATATGAAATAATTATTAATGAGTTTTATTGTTTAAATATATATTTTTACTTTAAGTTTGAATTGTAATTCTTTTATATAAAATTTTTGAATAAAAAATATAAAATTAAAATTTATTAATATTTAATATATTATAAATAATCATTTAAAAAATATTTATTTCTGAATACTATTTGATATAAAAAAATATCACATAATAAAAAATCAATGTCAACTATTTTTATTTTAATTTTATTAATTCCTTTACAATCCCCACAAATTATATTATCATATAAAAAAGAAATAAAAGATTTAAAAAATATAGAAGAAATAATATTAAATTCAATAGAAACAGAATTTTATATTAATATAGAAATAGGAACACCAAAACAAACAATTAAAGCAAATTTAGAATTTACATCCTTTCTCTTTTATTTATCAGGTGATCCAAACTATAAAAAATATAATCCAAATAAATCATCTTCATATAGAACTAATTTCATAAAAGAAGAAACAATAGATTGTGATTTATTTTATCATGGTTTTTTGTCAAATGAAACAATTTATTTAAATAATATTAAATATGATAATTTTTCTTTTATTTTATCTGGAAAAATAAATAATAATAATTATAAAATGTTTCCATGTAGTATTGGATTAGGAATTCCAGCTTTTTATTTAAAAAAAAATATAATCAATTTTATTGAAATATTATATTTAAAAAAAAAAATCAATTCTTATTCTTTTTTTTTTAATCATAAAAATGAAAATGAAGGAGTAATAATAATAGGAAAATTTCCACATGAATTTTATCCAAATGAATTTAAATTTAAAAAATATGAAACAACTTATCCTGAAATTACTTCTTATTATCATTTTTGGAATTCTGAATTTGAGTTTATTATGAGTGATAATATAACTTTTTATAATAAACATATGGTTGTTTTTAATTTTAATTTAGAAGGTTTAATCCTAGGTAAAGTATATTTTGATTATATAAAAAATAATTTTTTTAAATATTATCTAAAAGAAAATATTTGTTTTATGAAAAATATTTCTTTTTATACTTATTTTTATTGTGAAAATAATCAAAATTTAAATTTTTCAAATTTTAAAAATATTATTTTTTTTAATAAAGACTTTAATCAAAGTTTTATCTTTAATTATACTGAATTATTTAAAAAGCAAGGGGATTATATTATTTTTTTGGTCTTTTACCATTTAGAATATTTTTCAATGGTTTCATTAGGTAGAATATTTTTTGAAAAATATCAATTAGGTTTTAATTATGAAAGAAGAATGATTTTATTTTACAAAGATGATATAAAAACAATTTACAAAAGTAATATTTTTACTATATTTTTAATTATTATTCTTTTTATAATTATTATAGTTATATTGTATTTTTATATAAATAGTTTTAATAAAAAGAAAAAAATTTATGCTCAAGAATTAGAGGAAGAATTTAAATTATATTAAAAATTTTTAAAATTAATAAAAAATTTGGATAGAATATAATTAAAAGTTATTTTTATTAATTATTACAATAATTGAATAATATAAGATAAATTATTTAAAATTATTTTTTTTTTAATTAAAAAATATTAAAAATAATATTACAAATAAATTACAAATTAATCCTTAAAATAAAAATATTTTTATTTAATTTGAAGATTCATTAGAATTTGAGTTAAAAGTATTAGTATGACTATAATTACCAAAATTTTTATTAGAATAAGAATGAGAAGATTTAAATAAATTTTTTTGTCTGCTTTTTTTATTTGTAATATAATTATCACTAACAATAGCGCTTTTTCCTCTTGCTTTTTTAATATATTGTATAAGTTTAACAGCTTTTTCTTGTTCCATTTTTTTATAAAATTCTATATTCCTATTTTTACAAGGAGGACAATAAGAATAATAAGGACCATAACAATTTATACTTTCTAAATATTTTTTAACAATAGGATTTTTTATTTCTATTTTTTTATCAAATTCTATTGAATTTGAATTTAAAAAAGGACCAAATTTAGTTTCTTCTGTTTTTATTAATTGTTTATTTTTTTTTATTAATTGAGTTTTTAAATTCTGAGGTAAAAATTTATTATATATATTTTGCCGAAAAGCTTCCTCTCTTTCATTTTTTTTCATCTTTTGTAGATTTTCCAAATTATCTGAAAAAGTTTTTGATAATTTTTTATTTTCTTCAATTTTTTCTTTTAAAGGAAAAGCATTATAATAATCATCTAAAATAGATAAAACTTCTTTTTCAGAATAACTAGTTTTTTCTTTTTTTATATTATGATATTTATTTCTTGTACTATTTTTTATTCCTCTTATTTTATCATGTGTAATTTCTTCTGGTAATAATATTTTTTTTTTATTATGTCGTTTATTTGGAATAAATTGAGAATTGTTTGTTGAATTTTTCTCATCTTCAATTATATTACTTTTATGAAGAAAAGAATTTGAATTTTTAAAAATTGTACTTTTTGTTTCTTCTATTTCTGTATTATTAGAATTTCTTTGTCCAACATAAAATAAAAAATTTTCATCTCTTGAAAATAATTTTAAAACATTTTTTTCATATCCTACTTTATTTTTCCAATTTTCTGGAATTGAATTATTTGAATATACACATTCTTTTATTGTTGCTGATTTTACTCTATTTAATAATTTTTTTGCATCTTTTATTTTTAAATCACTTTTTTCTATATCATCATATACACTTTTTGATTGTTTTTTATAAATTTCTTCATTTCCAGATATTGAATTATATCTTTTTTTTTCTGGTAAATTAAAAATATATTTTTGAGATATATTTGTTTTCTTTTTCATTTTTTATTATTAATAATTTATTATAATTAAAGTAATTTGAATTTTTATTTTTAATAAAATAATTTCTTTATATATTCTCAAATTAAATCCTAATTGTAAGTGAAATTAATTAAGAATTATAATTTTTGAAGATTTTCATATTATAACAATTTTAATCTTATTATCATTAATAATCTTGTTCATAATTCTATTTATTCATTAAACAATTTAATATTGTTTTCATTATTATTATTATTTAGAAAAACAATTTTTTGAGTAAAGAATTAATAAAAACTCTAAATAATCTGAAAAAATAAGTTTTTAAAAAATTGAATACTAACTTTTTTAATTTTTTGATGAAAAAACATTTAATTTAGAAATATAAAATTCTATAGGGGATAATTTTTCTTTTAAAATATATAATAATCTGATTTTTATTTTAATAAAACTGAATAATTTATATATAATATTTGATTATTAATTTATTTTAAAAGAAAGAACATTAATTATTTTTATAAAAAAATAATTATTAATCTGTAATAAATTATTAAATTATAATAAATATAAAAATGAATAAATTAAAATGGAATCAAATATCAGAAAATATTAAATTAAATATTCCTTTAAATTTGAAACAAAAAGATTCTTATTTTATAAATTTTAAATTTGATGAAAAAACTATTTTTTCTTTTTTGGAAGAACATTTATTTATTTTTTATTTTGATATTAAAACAAATGAAAAAAAAATTTATTCAGGTGTTAATATAAATTTATATGATTATATAAATTTATCTTTTTTAAACATGGATGAAATTACAATTGAAATTTTCCAAAATAAATTTTTTCCAAATGAATTTTTATTTTTAAGTAATAAAAGGAGAGTTTATATTATAAAATTTTCAAATATTGATTATTATTATGAAATTAGAATAAAATTTGAATTGGAAAAAAATTATCATATTTTATCTTTTATAAAAAATAATATTTTTGTAAATCAAGATAAAACTTTATTTCAAGTAATTATTGACTATAAAAACAATAAAATTGAAAAAAAAAATATATATTCAGGAAATAAAATATTAAATTGTGAAATAACAGAAAATGAAAAATATAATATAATATTTACAGAAAAAGAAATATTTTTAAATGATTTAAAAACAGGATTAAATGAAATAATATTTAAGGATAATATTTCTTATAAAGGATTTATATTCCAAAATAAAATAATTTATTTAAAATCAAAAGATGAAATTGCAGTTAATGATTTAGATGATAATAAAAATAATTTATCTTTAAAATTCAATTCCAAAAAAATTTTAAATAAATTTGACTTTAATAAAGTTATTGTCTCTGATAAAAATATAATTTTGGTTTTAAATTCTACTGAAATTCAATTATATTTATATAATTTAAAAACAGGACAATTTAATACTGAAAGTACAATATTGGAAAATAAAAATATTTTATGTTTTGAAAATTTTGTTTTAATTTTATCAATTTCCAAAAAATTAAATTTAAAAGGGAAAATTTGTATTTTTAATAAAGAATTTATTAATGAAAATGAATATAAATCAGAAAATGAAAAAGATGAAAACAATGATGAAAATTTATCTTTTGGTAATTTTAATTTAGAAAAAATTGAGGAACAGTTTGATGAAAAAACATCAATTAACCAAAAAAATATTTTGAAAATTGAAAAGAATAAAAATAAAATTAATTTTCTTTTGGATTGTATTACATATAGAAATTTTTTTTTCATAAAAGAGAAAATTAAAATACTTTTGTTTTTAATAATTAAAATTTATCACTCTTTAAATTTAAATCAATATATAAGCTATAAAATGAATATTCAATTTAAATTAATTGATTTTTATAATTTTAATTTTGGTGACCATAAATTATATTTAAATTATAAAAAAGTTTATTTAATAATGATAATAAATGTGTATTTAGAAAAAAGCAAAAATTTATTAAAAATTGCAAAAAATACTTATGATTATAAAGCTTATATATATCTTAATAATTATATCAATAATTTAAAATTATTAATATAATTTTCCCAATTAATTTTTATAAAATCCAAAAGAATTTTCTAATTTCTTTTTTTATTTTAACAAATATATTTTAAATAATATATGAAATGGGTATTAAAAATATTAATTAAAGTATAAACTAACCTTTCTTTATAAAACATGTTTATTTTTCAAGGATATATATTATTTTATTTTTTTGATAACTCTTTTATATTTTTTCATCCTTAATTTTCATTTAATCTATAATTATTTTCCTATAATATTTTATTGTTCCTGTATTAGAAACCTACAAAAAAATTATTTTCCTTTTGGAGTTATAATTTTAAAGTTACTAATATTTTTTATATAAAAATTAATTTTTCTATAACATTATTTAATATTAGAGAATATTATAATAATTTAATTTTTTTATATTTTTTCTTTTTAATCCTGTGAATTTTCTTTTTTTCCTAAAATTTTTTTACATTCTTTTTTTAATTTAATTTATTTTAATTTTGAAATATATATTGATTATATATTTAATAAAATTTATATTATTATATAATGATTTTTCATAAAGTTTTGAGAAATTCTTTAATTCAAATTTATTTATTTTTAATAATACATTTAAAAATTTAATTTTTCTTAACACAGAAAAATATGAATAATTGTATTTTTATTATCTATATAATAATAATAACATTAGAAGCAACAAATACAATAATTTACAATGATTCAATTGTATTCATAGATAAAACTTTATTAAATTTCACCAGTGAAAAATGTTCAGATAATCCTTTTTTATCATTACTTCCTAAGCAATTACGTAGAACATTAAGTATAACTTTTTCGAAAAAACCAAAAAAGAATAAATTAAGTTTTTGTCATAATGAAAATTCTGGAAAAACATGTTGTACAAAATTCACAAAAAAAAATGTTAATACATATTTATTAGATCATATTTTTACTCCTCGTCAAAATATATATGATAAAAATATATATTATTACAAAAAATTATTTATGGAACATAAAAGAAATTTAGTAAAAGGATTTAAATTAGATGAAGAAATTTATAATAAACTTTTTCTTAATTTTCAAAATTATGTCAAAAAATTAGTAGAAATAAATGAAAGAATAGTTAGAATGAGTGTTCAATATACTTGGAATAATATTTGTAATTATGTTTGTAATTATCATGATTCAATTAAAAATTGTGATATATATGCAGTTAGATATAAAGTAAATGATAAAATGTTATATGACTATGAATTTAATTGTAAAATGAATGAATATTATTATAATAATTTAACTGGTTTAATTCATGATTTTAGAACTTTCAAATTTCAATTAAATGAATCAATTGATAGTTTTTATAATTCTATATTTAATGAAAGTGAAAATTCAATTCGAAAATTATTAGATGAGGAGAATTATATTTTATATAATAATTCACTTAATGATGGTTATTATGTTTCTAAAAGATTAAATCAAAGATCTCTTTGTTTTAAAGAAAATACAACAACTTTAACTAATTATTATTTAAATGGTACTTTATTTACAGTAGAAACTGACTGTCTTAGTTTACTTTCCAAACCTTGTGGTTTATTTAATTGTCTTGATTCTTTTTATTTACAATTTTTTTATCAAGAAGAACATAATGGAACTAATATTATTTATTTGTTTAATTATTCAAAAACAAATATGACTCCTACTAAAGTTGAAAATATGGTTTATTTTAATTTTACTAGTGATATTCAAGATTTCATTAAAGCACACTTAACTTTTGTTAAAGAAAATTTTATTAAAATAAATTTTTATATTTTCTTTATTTGCTTTTGTTTTATTTTCTTTTAAACTAATGTTTTTATTGCTTTTTTTCTTTTTTATTTTCATATTTTTAAATATTTTATATATAAAATAAATATTTTTAATATAATTTTAAACGATTATTTAGAAATTAATCATTTATTAAATAAACTATATGATTTATTTTTATATAAATACTTAACATAAAAGAACAAATAAAAAATTTTTTATTAATAAATTCCCATCAATATGTAATTTTTTTAAATTAATGGAAAAAAGAAAAAAGAATTTTCAAATTAAAAATTCTGATATTTCCCATGAGAAAATCTTAAATGAAATTGATAAATTTTTAAAAAAAAAAATTAAATTAATCACAAAAGATTTGGAAATAAAGATACCATATATATTATCAATTTTACAAAATAAAGAAGAAAACATAGAAAATAAAATTAAAATTTTGGATTTTTTTATATTTTTATTTGAAGAAATTCCTTTTAATATGGATATAATAAATAATATATCATTAAATAATTCATTGTCGTTGTACAAAATATTTTTCAAAGAATATTTCAATTCAGAAAATTTAAATTATCAAGAAAAAATTAATTCAATTTTAGATTTAATGATTAGAAATATTACATGTAATTATGAAGATTTTAATTTTTTATTTTCATTAATATTACATCCTATAAACATTAAAAATAAAAATCTGAAAGATGAATTTGAAAATGAACAATTATCTCCAAATAAATTTACTAATTTTTTAAATCTTTTATATTTATTATATGAATTCAAAATTAACTTTGAAGAACTAACAAATTATTTTTATTTTAATGGAAATGTTGATAGTGAATTAAAAATATATAATATAAAAAATATTTTAAATTTTGATACAATTTTGAATATATTATTTTTCTTTAAAATAAATTTAAATTCAGAAGAAAAGCAAAAAATTTTTCAGATAAATATTTCAAAATTAATAAATATCAAGTTATCTAATGGAAAAAATATTTATTTAAATATTGATATGGAAAATATATTAACATGTTCTTTTTCAAATAATAAATTATTTAAATTTAAAAAAAATGAAATTAATTCTTGTTTAATAAAATTAATAACCAAAAATGAAATATTAGAAATTGAAATTTATATAAATAATAAAAAAATTGAATATAATTTAAAAAATCAAATTTCTTTATTAAATGGAAAAAAAATAGCAGAAATAGAATATATTTCATTTTTTAAATCTTTTATTGGAATATGTTCTTCTATTATAATATATAAAAATGATTATAATAATAATTATTTAAAAATATTTGAAAATAAAGAAGATAATATTTATAAATATGGAATTTATAAAGAAGAATTATTAGCAAAATTTCACAAAAAATATTTTTCAAGTTATTCAGATAATAATATAATAGAAGAAAAAAAAGAAAATGATGAAATGTTAGATTTTTTTAATAAAGATTTAATTTCAATTTATATTCCTACAAGATATGAAATTGATGTTTTTAATGATAATAAGATTATGATAATAGATTCAATAAATTTTTTAAATGGAGAATTAATTACCGAAAATAAACAATTAACAACTGGAATTCATATTTTTGAAAAAAAAATATTATATTTCTCTTCAATAAATCAAATTAATTCTCTTTTACCAATTTTAGAAATTATGATTGAAAATCATGATATTTTATCTCAAGAAAATTTAAATAAATTTTTTATTATTTTAAATGTTTGTTACTCTGATAATAAATATAATATTTTAGAACAAAAAGAAAACGATTTATTTTTTACATTATTAAGTTTATTTTTAGAAAAAATTCCAAATGAATTTTTTGATGACGAAACAAAAAGTTTATTTATAACATTATCAAATTCTATTATAATTTTATTAGGAGAATTTAATGAAACGATATTAATTAGTAATCGATATCACAAAGAAATTTTCTTAAATAAAAATATTTTAAAAAAATTTTCTTATAAAAATCAAAAATTAATTTTAAAACATATTTATGAATTGAAAAAAACAAATAATGACTCAATTAAAATTACAACATTTGATTTAATATCTATTCTTTTATTTTATGATAAAGACTTTAAATATAATTTTTGTTGTAAAGAACATTCTTTATTTTTTTTAAATAAAGATGAAAATTTAAAAATAAGAAATTTAGAAATAAATGATGTTTTGGGACAAATTTATAATTTAATTCTTTTAATTTATTTAGAAGATTTTGAAGATGATTTAATTGATATTTATAAATTATTAAATGAAACAATTAGTCCTTGTATGCAAAATTTTATTATAAAATTATTTTCTAGTTTTTTTTTTTATTCTAAAAAAGAAAATAAAATGGAATTATTTTACAAATTAAATAATCAAAATATAATATTAGATATTAGTCTTTATACATTAAAAATTTCTTTATTTGATGTTAGGATTAATTTATTTGTTTTCATTTTAGAAATTTTAGAAGAAATTGAAATGAATAATAATTTTTTATCTAAAATGATAAATTTTAAAGACATTATAATATTTATCGAAAAAAATTTAATTCCAAAATATTATATAATAGACGTAATTGATGAAAATAAAAGATATGAAACAAATAAACTTTTAAATTATGAAAAAATAGAATTAAATAATTATGAAAAAGAATATATTAATTATATAAATAAAAAACAATTTCATGAACAATTACCAAAATTAACTCAAAAATTATATGATTGGTTAATTGAAAAAAAATATCTTTTATATATATTTCCCATAATTATTTCACTGACTGCAAAAACAGAAATAGAAAATATAAATATAATTTTAAATTATTTGAATAGCAAAAAAGAATCAACAGAGCTAAAAAAAATAATATTCTCCAAAAATGAGTGTTTTCAATTTATTTTAGACACTTATTTCCAATCTTTTTTATTTTTAAATAATAATAATTTTAAATCATCATTTACGATAAATAATTTAAATTCTTCATCTGAAAAAATTATTACTTATATGACTTTTATTTATAAAAATGGAAATGAATTAGTTAATTTTATTTTAACAACAGACATTAAAAAAATAGATTACATTTTATTATGGGGAAAATATTATAATTATTTATTCTCATATGATTCAAATTTAAATAAACAATTAATAGAATTCATAAATCAAATATTATTAAATATAATAAATGGAATTGAAGACTTTTCAGGTAAAATTATAATTTTTGAACAAAATCCACAAAAAAACTCTGATTTTCTTTATTATTCTTCAATTTTATTTGAGTTTTTAACATTCTTTAAAATGAGATTGTTAGAAAATAAGAATAATGATGAGAAAAATAAAAAATTAAAGAACTTTATAGAATATTTATATACTATTGAAAAAAAGGATAACAAAAATAAAAATTTATCCATTGAAATCTTATGGAATGATTATTCAACTTTTAAAATAATATATTCAAATTATTTTTATAAATTATGGAATAATATTTCTGAAATGTCAATTGATGATAGTTTTAATCAATTTTTGATTAAAAAAAAACCAAAAAATTATTTCATTCATGTTTTGAATTATCTATATTATTCAATTGAAAAAAATCTAAACTATTATAATAATGGAATTAAAGGAATTTTAATTATATTTCATTATTTAATATTATTGATTTCAAATGTAAAAACAGAAAATGATATAAAATATTGGACAAATCATTTCCAACAATTTATTATTTTTATAATTCTTTCATCTGGAAATATTGACCAAAAAGAAAAATATTATCATGAATATAATAATCAATTAAACCAATCAATTTTATATTATTCAATTTCAGTTTTATTAAATCAAATTAATTTAAGAAAACAACTTAATCAAAATGTAGATTTTTATTGTTCTTGTCTTGGAAATATATTATATTTATGTTTTAAAATATATAATTATTCAAAATCAGAAACTTCCAAAGATGAAAATAAATCATTTTTCAAATTTTTTAATCAAGATACTGATAATTTATCTTTAACATTTGTGGTTATATTATTTGATAAATTTTTTAATAATTCAGAATTATCTTTTAATGGAAAATTAATAGCCAATATTTTACAAAAAAAAGATAAATATTTTAAAAAAGATATCTTTGAATTAATTGATAATTTTGAATTTGTGAATTTTTTCACAATTAAAGATAATATAAAAAATAATAAAGAAGAAAAAAAAGGAAAAGAAATATTTGAAGAAATAGAGTTAAATAAAAAAAGAGAATTAAATAAAGAAAATGAAGAAATAAAAAACAAAGAAAATAAATTGGATTTTAATTTATTAGAAATTATTCCTTTTTTTGAAATAAATGAAAAAAGAGATAAATCAATACAACAATTTATTCCTTTTTATAATTTTAATTTAAATTTTGAAAATTTAAATTTAAATATTTGTATAAACAATCATTATGAAAAAAAATGTTCATTAAATTATGATAATTTGTTTACAAAAATATCAAATCAGAATCAGGATTTATATTTAAATATTCAAATTAAAAAATTAAATAATAAATATTCAAAAGGATTAAAAATCAGAAAATATCAAAAATTAAAAAAAAAATTATTTTCATTTAACAATTTTTTGAGTACAAAAGAATTTTTTTATAATAAAAAAAAATATCATTTATGTTACAAAATAAAAAATCATTTAAGTGAAGAATATACAAGAGTTTTATTAACTCCTATAATTGATATGGATAATTATCTTCCAAAATTTTCTCAATTTGATACTAATAATTTATTTAAAGAAACAGAATTAAATAAAAAATCACTTTATAAAATTATAAATTTAAATTTAAATAAATATTTATATAATAAAAAAAAAAATTCAGAAGAAAAAAGAATCTATAACCAAAATTTTATTTTATCAAAAAATAATTCAAAACTATTATCTAAAAATTATGATAATAAGGAATTTCTGGAAAAAAATTTTATTTTAAAAAAAAAATTTCAAAATTCTCAGATAGAAAATAATGATAATTTCTTTAATATAAAAAAATGCTGTTTAATTTTTCATCATTATCATATAAAAGGAATTTTTTATAATAATGAAGAAGAAATTGGTTTTTTTGCTTTTGAATTAGAAATAAAAAATGAGAATTTTGATGATGAAAGAAAAACTTGTTTTGGTTCTATTTTTGTTTCCCAATCAGAAAAAAATAAATTTTATCATTTAACAATCCCTTATGAAGAAATTGAATTAATTCTAAAAAGAAGATATATTTATAAAAGAAATTCATTTGAAATTTTTACAATGAAGAAAAAAAGTTATTTTTTCCAAATTCACGAGGAAGAAGAAATAGAAAGTTTATTATTAAATATAAAAAAATATTTAGAGAAAAAAAAAAATTATCAAATAGAAGAAATTAATATAGAATATAATAAATATTTTTCTCCTTTAGGATATGTAAATAAATCAAATATAAAATACCAAAATGAAGAAAAGTCATTTTTAAACTTACAAAAAATATATGAAAATTGGAAAAATTACAAAATATCAACATTAAATCTAATAATGTTATTAAATATATATTCAAATAGAACATATAATGATTTAAATCAATATCATATTTTTCCTTGGATTTATACAGATTATTCATCATTAAATTTTGAAATAAATAACATAAATAAAATTCGTCCTTTAAATACTCCAATGGGAATGTTAGAAATCAATGAAAAATCAATTATTAGAAAAAATGAATATCTTGATAATTGGAAATTAATAGATAAAGATGATATTATAGGAGAAGATGATTATGGAAGATATAGAACTCATTATTCTACTTCTTTATATGTTACTCATTATTTAGTTAGAACTTTTCCTTTTGCTTTTGATGGAATTGAATTACAAGGAAAAAATTTTGATGATCCAAATAGATTATTTAATGACTGTGAAAATTCTTTTTTAGAGGCTTCAACTCAAAAAGGTGATTTAAGAGAATTAATTCCTGAAATTTATTATTTTCCTGAGTTATTTATTAATATTAATGATTTTTATTTTGGGGAAATTAATAATGATATTAATGAAAAAATTAGAGTTCAAAATGTTTTATTACCCAAATGGTGTGATAATAATCAATATAAATTCATTACTTTATTTAGAAAATATTTAGAAAGTAAAGAAATTTCTTTAAGAATTAATAATTGGTTTGATTTAATTTTTGGTTATTATCAAAAAGGTGAGAAAGCAAAAGAAAAAAATAATTTATTTTCTATTTATTCTTATGAAGAATTTGAAAATGTTTATAATAAGGAAAAAGATATTACTATTAAACAATATGATCAAAGAATGATTGATTTTGGAATTACTCCTAATCAAATTTTTAAATATTTAACTTCTCAAAGATTAGATTTTGAAGAAATGGAAAATAAATCTTTAAGATTTCAAATTTGTAATAATTATAATAATTTTAAAAATGAAGATTATGAAATTAATTTAATTGGAAATAATTTTAACTTTATTTGTGATGATTTTCTATACATTAAAATTATTGAAATTCCTGATAAAAAATTTAAATTATTTATTATTTGCTTAAGTGTAGTTTATTGTTTTGAAGTTGATAAAAAGAAAGATAAGAAGAAAGATATAAAATTATATAATTTAGAAAATTTAATAAAATATGATTTAATTAAAACAAAATTGAGAATGTCAAATTATAATAAAAAAAAACTACCTATTTTATTATTTGGAAAAGGTGAATTTATTGTAATAGGAGGATTATATAATGGAAATATTATAATTCAAAAATTAAATAATAATAATAATATATTTGATATAAATATTTTAGATAATAGTATTTATCCAATTAATAATATTATTATTGATAAAAAGGAAAATTTTGCAATTTGTAGTAATTTAAAAGGTAGTATTTTTATTTTTAAAATAAATAAAAATAAAAAAAATAAATGGAGTATTTATAAAGAATTTAATGATTGTTATAATGAAATTATATCAATGAATTTAAATGAAAAATTAAATATTTTTGTTACTTATTCCAAAAATAATTTATGTATGATTTATACTTATCCCATATTTAAACTTGTTAATTCTTTTAAATTATATGATGAAAAAGATGAAGAAATACAAGCAAATACTTTTTTAATTTCTTATTCACCTTTACCTTCTTATTTATTTTATTCTGAAAAAAATAAAAAGTTTTATATTTATTCAATTAATGGTGAAAAAGTATATGAAAAGAAAACAGATTATTTCGAAGTTTTAAAAATTTTTACAAATAGTTATTCACAAGAATACATTTATTTATATGAAATTGAAAATAAAAATATAAAAATATCTAGTATGCCTTATTTAGATGAAATTCATTATTTTTATTTAAAAAATGAATGTGAAATCTTTGATATGGATATTTCTGAGGATAAAAGTTTTATTATTATTTTAAGTAAAGAAAATAATGAAAAAAATTTTAATATAAAATTATTTAAATACAAAAAAACAAAAATATAATTATTTATTAAAATGTTTTTTGATTTTAATGTATAGGAATTAAAAAAGAAAATAGAAAAATTAGTACCAATAAAAAATGCTTTATAATTCAAAATAATTAAAATAAATTATTTAGAATTAACATTTATTTTTGTGAAAGAAAGATATTTTTATGATTAATTTGTAAATTTATTTTTAAAAAAATATTAGAAAACATATTAATTAAATATAAAAGTTTTAAAAAATATTTGAAAAGGAAAAATGAAGAAAATAGAAGACATATGGGAAAAATATAATAAAATAGAATTAATAGGTTCAAATGCATTATCAGATGTTTATAGAGCTAAAAACAAATCAACTAAAGAATATGTAATAATAAAAGAAATTAAAAAAATCAAAATAAATGATTCAGATAAACTTATAAAAAATGGAATAGAAATTACAAAAACATTAAACCCAGAAAATAAATTATTAATAATTGAAACATTTGAAACAATAGATTCATATTGGATTGTTTCTGAATTATGTTATATGTCATTAGAAGAATATATTATAAATAGAAAAGAATCTTTATCAATTGAAGAAATTAAAGAGTTATTATTGGATTTAAATAAATTATTCAAAGAATTGAATAATAATAATATAATTCATGGAAATTTAAAACTTTCAAATATATTGTTAACTTTCAATAAATCAAAATTAGGAAAAATAAATCTCAAATTATCAGATTTTGGTTTAAATCAAATAAGAGAAGAAAATATAAATAGAAATCCAGAAACAAATTCTCCCGAAATTTTAAAAAGAGAATTAAATTTAATTTCTTCAAAAACTGATATTTGGTCTTTAGGAATTATAATATATTATTTATTATTTAAAGAATATCCTTATAAAGGAGGAGAATATAATATAATAAAGCAAATTGAATCAAATATACAATTAAAAAGTATTTATGATAAAGAATTGGATGATTTAATTAGAAAAATGTTAAATCCTAATATAAATGAAAGAATATCTTGGGAAAATTATTTTGATCATCCATTTTTCAATAATAATTTAAATCAAAAAGATTTTCCTATATTTAATTATAAATGTGAAATTCATTTGAAAGATTTTAATGGCTATTGTTCTAAATGTAAAAAAAATATTTGTGAATCTTGTTCAAATGATCATTCTTCAGATGAACATAAAATAAATTTATTTAATCAAATTGGATTAACTGAAAATGAAATTAAACAATTTGAAGATTCAGTTCAACAAATAGAAAATAATATTAATAAAGTAATTGAGATGAAAAAAGAAATAAGTGATTTTTTAAATAAAATGAAAGTTATTAAAGATAGTTCATGTGATTATGGAAATGATAATGAAAATAATTTTAAATATTATTCTATCCAATGTTTGAATGTAATAAAAACAAAATTGAATATTGAAGGAAAAATTACTCTTCCTAAAATTAAATATTTAAATAGCAATATAAAATCAAATAAAGGGAAAGAAAAAAAAAATGTTCAAAATTCAAATGAAGAAGAATATATGGTTAAAAATGAATATATATGGGAATTAAGGTAGATTAAAAACATAATTATTAGAGTAATTTTAATTTTAATTTCTTAGTGCGTAATTAATTATTTTTTATTTATAGAAAGTATAATTTTATATTATTGAATGCAGAATGTAAAATTGGAATGATTTTTTAGTGTGTATTTTTTTATTTTTATTAAGCATGTTCATAAATTGTATATAATAATAGTATGTATAACTAAGTTAATTAATTATAAGCAAGTTAAGAAATTTTATTAATTTAAGTTTGTAAGAATTTTTTTTAAAATAAAATCACAAGTGGGTATATCTAAAAGCATTTATTTAAAGAAAGTATAAATAAAACTAATATAAAAAGGGAGTATAATTGAGCATTTTATTTAAAGGAAGTAAAACTTTTTAAAATATAATAATAGTATGTAAAAAAAAAATTAATAATTAAAAGAAAGTTACAATTAAAATAAAATTAGCCTGTATAATATATATAAAAATACAGGAAGTACTTAATTTATATAAAAATATAGAAAGTTTTTTTTAATATTAAGTTTATTATAGGGAGTAAATTATTATAATAAAAAAAGAAAATAATATTAATATTTATTTAAATTTTAGTGGGTAATAATTATTAATGACAAAATAAGTTGGTAATGATAATTAATTATTATAGGGTGTAAGATATTTTTGATTAATCAAAGGTTGTAAGTTAAAAATTTTTATACTTTCTTGTGGGTAAAAATTAATATTTTTTTTATTTTTCAGGTGGTAAAAATTGACAATTAATAAAAAAGCAAGTAAAAAATATTTTTAATTATAGTATGGAATATATAATATTAATTTTACCACTAGAAAGAAAGAACATTTTTAATATTAGTTTGTATAATTATTTTAAATATATTCTAGGATGTATTATTTTTAAATTACAATTAAGTTTGTAAAAATTTAAATAATTATAGTATGTAAAATAATTAATTAATTAATATATTTAGGGAGTTAAAATTAAATTAAAGTTATTATAGGAAGAAAGATAAAAAATAATTGAATTATAGGATGTAAAAAGAAATAATTATCTTAGTATGTTATTATTTATTTTAATTTAATTAAGAAAGTAAGTCATATAAAATTATATAAGGATGTTAGATAATATTTTAATTTAGATTGTATATATCTATTAATTATAAAGTGTGTATATTTTACATTTAATTTTAAAGTTAGTATTTAAATATTAAAATTTAGGATGTAAAATTATTTTAAATTTAGGATATAAGATAAATTATTTTATAAATTAGGAAGTATTTTACAATTAATAATATAGCCTGTATCTCAAAAATTTATAATTCAGTGTGTAAAATATTTATTAACTTTAGCCAAAAGTAAAATATAAATAATTTCAAAAGTGTGTAATATATTTATTATAGTTTAGGGAGTAAATTATAAATAAAATAATAGTATGTAAAATAAATCAAATTAAAAAAAGGGTGTATTTATATATTAAAATATAAATAAAAGCCAGGTTATAAAGAAACAAAAAAAATAGGTGATGATGGAAATTCAGAAGATTCAAAAGAAGAAGAAACAATTTCAAATACAATTAATGATAGTTATTTTTCAAAAATAAACAATTGTTATTTATTTTAAATTATAATAATTATATTTCACTATTTAAAATCAATAATCCTTAAAATTAAATTGATAATATCTAAATTTTAATTAACTGAAAAAATAATCATTCTATTTTTTTAAAACTCAATTAGAAAAAATAATTAAATATATGAAAAATAAAAAGTAAAAATCAATTATTAACATTAAAAAATAAAAAAAATTTTAATAAAATAATATTAGTTACTCCAATATAGTGAGCTCCTTTAGGTAACAAAATGAACTAATTGAATAATTAAAGTATAAAATAAAATTGATTATTTAAATAATAAAAAAAGCTCATAATGATGATATTCTTAATATAAAATTAAAAGGTAAAATAATTTTGATGGTCCTTCAAAAAGTAAAATCTTAAGATACCGATGAAAAAATTAAAAAATAATCAATATTTATTAAATATGATAATAGAAGAAGTCTATACTTTTTGAATAGAAAAATAATGTTTTATCAAAATAATAAATTAATTTCTTCATATTCTGAAGATAGAACTAGAAAAATATATGAAAAAAAATAAATATAATTTATTTAATTAAACAATTAAAACATGATATAAAATATATTCAATATTATTATTTAAAAATAAAAAAATTTCTTAGTTTTTTCTTAATTATAGAACAACATTTTTGATAATCATTATTTTAATAATTATATTTTTGAGGATGTTGTTTAATTAAATAATAATGGGGAAAAAAGGTTCAAAAATGAGAAAATTCTAAATTTTTATTTTTTCAAAAATTTTATATAATTAATAATAAAATTTTATGTTATATTATTTTATTTATAAAAAACATTAAATTATTAAAGTTATAAACATTATAACTATTAATATATTAATAATATTAAACAACCTTATCATGATATTACTTATAGAATAAAAAATCAAATAATTACAATTTTTTGTTATATGAACGAGATAGGACTAAAAATGTATGGGTTTTAAAAAAAATAATTAAAACATATTTTATATAAAAAAGTTTATTTAAAAAAAGAAAATATTTTCCTTTATAAAAAAGTCTAATTTTTTTTTTAAATATTTCTAATATTGTATATATTTATTTTATTTATCAAAAAATTATTATATAAATTAAATTAAATATTTATAATATAAATGAACAAACAAGAATATATAGAAAATAAAATAAAACCTATTATGGAAAATTTAATATTTCAGTTAGCTTATGAAAAACCAGATGACCCTGTTCAATTTATGATAAATTGGATTCAAAAAACAGGAGGATATAATTCAAACGGTTTAACTTCAGAAGAAAAAGAAGAATTAGAAAATTTAAGAAAAGAAATAGCTCAATATAAAAAATAATTACATTTATTTATAATCGATTTAATAAATTCTTTAAATATTTTATTTTTTATATTTGAAATTCTTAAACTAAAAAATAATATTTGAATTAATATAATAATATTAAAAATCTTTTAATTTTATAAATTAAAAAAACAAATTAAAAAAAAAAGAAAATATAATAAATAATTTCTATTAATATATATTCCTTTGGGATTCCTAATATATATTAAAACAATTTTTTAATTTTTTATTAATAAAATAATTAAAAAATGGAAGAATTTTCAAAATATTTTTTTTGTTGTATAAATAAAAATAAAGAAAAAGAAATAACATCAATCACAGAAGGGAAAAATCAAATAAAAGAAACAGAAGAAGAACAAAATAAAATGAGTTTATTAGTAACTCCTTCATCAAAAATAAGTTTAAAGCAAATGAGAAATTTAAGACAACATGACAAAAAAAAATTAAGTATAATGAGTAAATATTCAGCAAAATCAAATATAACTTTTAGTAATTCAAAAGTAAGAAAAACAGAAGAAGAAAATAGTAAAATAATAGATACATTAATAATTGGAACACATGAATTAGAATTAGAAGGGGAAATTTTTTTTAATAAAAATATAATAATAGATAGAATAGGATTGAAAAAATTAGGAAGAAAAAATCAAAAAGGAATTACAATTTTCGGTGTTTCAGATAATCCAAATGATCCTGAATCTTGTATTGATTTTAATTTAAATATATCAAAAAATAAAATAAAAAATCATAATAATAATAATATTCCTTTATTTAGTATTGAATATGATAAGATAGAAGAACATTTTTTATTAAATTTAATTCATTTAGAAAATAAAATGTTATTATATATTGAATATAATTTCTTAATTGAAAATAATACAAATACTGACTTTATGATTGGAAAAGTTCCTATTTCTATTATAAGTCCAAAAGATGTTGATGACAAATTTTTTTTTGTTATTGTTGAAGGAAAAAAAAATAAATATAATAAATTTCAGGATTGTCCTATTACAATTGGAAGAACTAATTGTAATATAAATATTAAAAATGATTCTATTAGTAAAAATCATGCTGTTATTGATTATCAAAATGATTCACAAGTTATTTGTATTAATGATAATGAAAGTACTAATGGTACTTTCTTTATTATTGGAGAAAAATGCCCTTTTATATATTTATTATCTGATTTAACTTTTAAACTTATAGAACATAAATTCAAAATTAAAATTAATTACATTTAGAGCCATTATCTTTTAATTAAATAACAATTCAAATTTAATAGCTTAAATATAATATAAATAAATTTAATATTTTTTTATAAATAAGAATTAATTTTTCTTTAAAAGATTTCAAATGATTTAACTTTATTATAAAAAATATTTTAAATAAATTTATCATTTACCATTAAAAAAATTAATTAATTTGAAATAAAATAAAAACAATTAAAATTATGAAAAGATAAATTTTAATTAGGAATATAATCAAAATGTTTAATGAATTCAAGAAAGAACTATTTAAGAAATATAGAAATATATGAGAATACCTCCAAAAAAGCCTTTTTTGGGGCAAATTGTAAAGTAAAAATT
>JAJJKW010000464.1:0-25153 GCA_023805745.1 Isotricha sp. YL-2021b | reverse complement strand
TTGTGAAATTTCAAATACTGAAATATGTTATTATGAATGGGATATTAATGTTATTAAAAATATATTTATGTTTAGTACTGATTATTCTCTTTTAAATAATATTTTAGTTGTTTGGAGTAAATCTATTTCTAATAATATTGTTAAATTATATGAAAAAGTATTCAAATTAATGCATGGTGCTAAAAATATTAATATTTTAGGAGTTAAATCAAGAGAAAAACAATTAACATCTTTATTTTCAAAAAATTATCTTGATTTAGATGAAGAATTTATTGCTTTTAAAAATAAATAATTATTTAAACCAATAATAATTAATTTAATTGCTCATTTAAATTCTTTTTTGGAATAATATTCTAAATTGTTATTTATTTTCAATATAAAAGTAATGATAATTATTTATATTTTTGATAAAAGAATTTTTTATTCAAAAATATAAAGATTTATTTTATTTAAAAGATTTAAATTAGTGTTTTTTCACTTTATTTAAAAAAATAAGTTCTTTTTCATTTAATTAATATTTACCATAAACCACTCTCCTGAAAATTGTTTTACAATATAAATTAAAATCTTTTTAGAAATAAAGAAATGTAACAAAATATTTTTTAAAATCTTAAATTAAAAATATCTAAATAGATTACACTATTTATTTCATTTATATTATTTTTTTTATAATTATTATTATTCATTTATAAAAAATATTTGTATAATTGATTTTTTAATTATTTTATAATATAAAAATGTTAAATTTAAAAGATGAACATGCAAATTTATATGATATTGAATTTTTAGGTTTATTAAAAGAAATCAATAAAAGATTAGATAAATATTCAAAAAGTGATATAATGAAAATTCAATCTTGGATTAAATGTTTTATGTTACCTTTGGAAACAATAAAAGGAAAAAAAAATAGAAATTTATATGCAATTAAATTAATCAATAATTTAATTAACGGAAGAATTGAAGAACCTTTTACAAAATTTGCAAAAGGACCAAATGATATGAAATGGTTATCTTTTCAAATAATAAAAAGTGAATTAAGTAAAAAATTTTATGATGAAATTAATTGTGATAAAGTTGAACAAGAAGGTTATGAAGAACATAAAAAATTAATTGAAGAAAATGAAAAAAATGATAATAATGTTGAAAATTATTCTGAAAATCAATTAAAAAGTAATTATAACAGATTTAATGATAATGATAATAATAATGAATTATTAGATGAAGAAAAACATGAATTAGATAAATTTAAATTGGGTTCTATTATTCAAGTTTTAACTCAAAAAAATAAAGTTAAAGATGCTGAAATTCAACAATTACAAGATGAAATTAATGAAATGAAAAATACTATTATTACTTTGGAAAAAAAAGCAAAAATTATAAAAAGTCATCAACTTAAAAACCAAATAAAAAATAAATAAAAGTTATTTAATTTATTTTTGTATTTTGAATTATTAAAATTTTATAACTATGTTGTAATTTCTAATTTTTTATATATAAAATACATTAAAATATTCAAATAATTCAAAAAAATTTTCAAATAAATAAATTCTTTTTGAATATTTTTTTACATTTATTGATATAATTTATTTTGAATATTTAAATCATTAATATTATTACTATTATTTCTTTGTCTTTCAATTTTTTTAATTAATTTAGCATTTCCAATCATTTGATTTTTTAAAAGTAATTCTTGATTTTTTTTAACTTTTCCAGCAAATAAAAGTTGTCTTTTTTTATTAAGAGTTCTATCATCATTAATATCAGAAAGAGTAATAGGATAATTATTATTATTATTATTTTGACCATAATAAGCAGAAATTTGTCTTCTATTTCCTTTTATAATATTTTCACCTGCTTTTATAAATGTTTTTGAATTTGATTTTCTTTCACTTTTTGAATTTTTATTATAAGAATAAATTAAATTATTATCTGAATAATTCTCAATTATATTATCTATATTTAATGGTATACTTATTTTTTTTTTAGGATTATTTCTTTCTGTTGATATAGTTAATTTATTTTTATTAAAATCAAAATCAAGACTTTGATTTCTTTTATTCATAAGTTCATTTTTTTTGAATAAAACTATATTTTTAGTACTGTTTGGTTGGGTTATTAATACTTTTTCATCTTCAAAATTATTTAAATCATCTAAATAATTAATTATTTCCTCTTCTTTTTTATTTTCATTTTGATTTTCATTTATATCATCATTTATAATTTCTTTTAGATTTTCAGTATCATCATTTATAATTTCATTTATATTATCATTTATATTATAATTTATATTATCATTAATATTATTTTCAATATTTTTATTAATACTATTATTATAATCAATATTTTGATTTGATTCTATTATTTTTCTTTCAGTATTATTTTTCCTATTCCCAAAATTATTTAAAATTTCTTCATCTGAATTTTGACTATCATCTTCAATAAATATATCTTTATTAAATTCATCTTCTAAATTAATTTCATCAATTTCACTTTTTTCAATTCTATCATAAGAAAATACATTTTTCTTCTTTTCTTCTTCTTTTTTTTTTTCTTCTTCAATTCTTTTTTCTTCAGCTTCTTTTTTTTCTAATTCAATTCTTTCTTTTTCTCTTTCAATTTCTCTTTCTTTTTCTTCTTCTAATTCTTTTTGTTTTCTTATATCTTCTGGAGTTAATTTACTCTTTTCAATTCGTTCTTTTTCTTTTTTATCTTCTTCTTTTAAAAAAGCAATTTTTCTTTTTTTATCTTCTTTAAATTCTTTCATTCTTTTTTCATATAATTCATTTTTTTTATCTTCTTTTTTTTTTTGTTCTATTAATTTTTTTAAATAATAATCATTAAATTTATTTTCATTATTTTTAAATTTTTGTAAATCTCTTTTCATTTTTTCAATAATTTCATCTCTGGAAATTTTTTTATATTTATAACTTCCTTTAAATTCAAGAACTCTTTCTGTCATATCATGAAAAGGAATAATAAAACCTTTCATTTTTTTTCTATAAATTTTAGGATCATTAAGTCCAACAAATTTAATAAATTCATCAAAAACTTCTTTATAACTTAAATTTTTTAATTTATTAAATTCATTTTGAGATTCTTTTAATTCATTTTCATATAATTTTTTTTTATTATCTAATATAATAGAAGCTCTTTGTGTATTTACTCTATGAGAATTTCTAATATTATTTTTATTTGGATTTTTTAAATTATTTTCATGATTAAAAACACTTTTTCTTTTAAAATCTTGAATAATATCACTAGTATCTTTAAATTTTTCTAATATTTCACTATATAATTTAATTTTATGTAATAAAGCTTCTTTTTTTGAATCATTCATTGCTTGTCCAATTTTTTCTAAAGAATTTTTAAATTCTAGAAATGACATATCTTTTCTATTTGAAGTATTTTTTTTAAATAATTCTGACATTTTTTGTTTTGTTATTGGAATTTCAAATTCAACACAAAATTTAGAAAATTCTGCTAAATCTAAATTTATTTTTCTAAATGCTATTTCATCAAATGTTGGAGATGATGCCATTGGATTATGTTGATTTGCATAAAAATTAAATATTTCTTTTAATGAATTTATCATTTTTTGTTCTTCACTTAATTGATTTAATGTCTTTTTAAATTTTGATATTTTTGATTTTGATAAATTTGTTTTTGTTATATTGGAATTTGTTGATATATTACTTATTGAATGAAAATTTTTTTTATGATATTTATAATTATTTAATATATTTTGTTCTTTGTATTCTTCTTCTTTTATTTTTATTTGTAATTTTCTTTTTTCTTCATTTAATTTTTCAAAAAAATCTTCTAAATATTTTATTTCATGTCCATTTTTTCTTTTTTCATTTAATAAATCACGATATAATTTAATATTTTTTTCAATTGCTATTTGTTGATTTAATAATTCTTGTAATTTCATTTCATTATTAATATGAGGAAGATTAATTTGTCTTTTTAAATTTCTATTCTCTCTTTCTATTTTTTTTAAAATATCTCCATCAAATAAACTCTTTATTTCTTTATTTAATTCATTATCATTTAATTCAGTATTTATTATAATAAATTTAGGATTTTCTTGAATAAAATCTGCAATTATAACAGGAAGAGTTTCAATATATAATATATCATTTTCTTTTAAATTTAATTCATATTCTCCTTCTAAACTTATTTCATGTGATTTTAAAACAGAAGAATATTTTTTATTTAATTCTTTCATTTTATCATAATTATTTAATAATTCTCCTTTTTTATTATATTCTGATATTAGAAAATAATCTGTAAAATCATCTTCAATAGAATCTATTTTGTTTATTTCAATTACAGGCTTTATTTTTTTATTAAAAAAAATTTCATTATATTTTTTTAATTTATCAGTTATATAATTATATATTTGCTCTATTGATTCGTTTAATTTTTCTTGTTGAATTTTTTGAGAAACTAAATCTGAAACAAATAATTCATTAAGAGAAGAAATTTTTATTATTGACATATTTACTAAATTACATATTTCGTTTATAATTGGTTTAAATGAAGAAATTTTGATTATTTTACAACGAAAATTATTGTAATTATTTTTATCTTTTACAAAATATTTTGTATAAACTTTACTTATATCTTCTTTAAATTTTTCAAATTTTTTCTTTAATATATATAAAGAACGATATATTGTAACAATTTCAACCGAATCTTCTTTTGGAAAATTATTAGTATTCATATTTTAGATTAAATTAAATAATCAAAAAAAAAATTTATTAAAAAAAACATTTTTTTTTTCAAAAACTAGAAATAATTTTATTAATATATAAAAATAAAAAAAATAAAACTAATTTAAAATTATTTTTATTTTATCCTAAAGTAGTTCCCCTTCCTTGAAAAGCTCTAAATCCAGTATTTCCTCCATTATTATTATTATTATTATTATTATTTCTATTTCCTCTATTATAAACACCACTAAATCCATATCCAGTACCATAATTATTATTTTGATTATTATTCATACTTGAATTATCTTCTTCCATTACAATATATTTCTCAGTTAAATCAACAACAAATTTTGGTGTTTTTAATATATCTATTCCTTTTTGAATTGGTGCAATTTCTTTAAAGAAAAAATATATATGTCCTGCTACAATTCCAATAACATTTTCTATTATACTTCCTCCAGTTATTAAACTAAATAATAAAAATGCATATGGAACATAACAATTTTTAACTACAAAAAAATATATCATAACATTTTTCTGAGGATCTCTTTTTGAATCAATATAAACTAAAGCATAAAGTAATTGATTAGCTAAAGTAAAATTAGGTTGAAGACCAAAATAATATGAATTAATAATATTAATTAAATTTAAAGCAATTGTAATATAAAAAATCATCATTAAAAATTCTGCATATCTTCTATATTTTAAAGCTTCAACTTCTAAAGATCTAACATTTGAATAAAAGAAAAAACAAAAAAATAAAAATCCCATTGAAAAACGTCCAATAACAAATAAATTAGTAAATAATCTCCAAATTTGATAATGTTTAAAAATTAAAGTATAATTTAAAATTAAATAAGATGGAAATGGAATTTGTCCCATATATGTTATCATAAATGCAACAATAAATACTATTGTAAGATAATATCTTGTTAAAGGTGGTTGACTAAAATAAAGTTCTTTTACTTCCATGATTTTTAATTATTTAAATATTAATGTTTTTTATATACGTGGATTAATATTATTTTAAGTTTTTTTCTCTATAATGTCTAAAAAATTTTATTTATATATTATTTATTCTTTGTTTAGTTTTATTCTTTCTTTTACTTATGAAAAAATAAATGATTCTAATTATGAAATATTAGAATATAATAGTTCTAATAATGAATTTACTTTAATAAAAAATAAAAGTAATAATAATATTCTAAATGATGGATTTTATATTTCTTTTAATGAAACTTTTGATAAACCAAAACATTTATCTTTTTCATATTCTATTCCAAATATTGAAAATTATGATGGAACTTATTCTTCTCTTTCTTTTTATGAAGGATGTGATGTAAGATTAACAACAACAAGTAAAGATAATATTATTGAAAATAATTATAAAACAAATGATCATTCTGATATTATTTTTTTTAGAATAAGATTACCTCATAAAATGAATTTTAATGATCTTCCTGTTTATCTTCCAAATATTAAAAATAATTATAAAATGAATGAAGAATATTTTAAAATTGATATTATTATGGATTGGAAAAAATTAAAAGGAATTTTATTATTTAATGAACAATATGTTTGGAATGTTGCTAATTCTCATGGTAAAAAAGATAAATATAATGTTAAAACCAAAGTAGAATTTTATCATAATAAAGTTAATTCGAGTGATTTTCATGTAATTTTATATAATTTTAAATCAAATACTTCTTGTCATATTAAAGATTTAATGTTATGTCAAAATTTTTGTGATACAAATATTGAAACAATTTATGAAAAATATTTAAATAATTTTTATCTTAAAAATAGTTTTATATATATTTTAATGTATTTATTGCTATTATAAAATTATCTTTTATTTTAATAAATTAACATTTTTTTTTTTTTATTATTTTTTTATGAATGTTTTTATATATATAAACAAAAAATATTTCAAAGCATTAACCTACAATCTTTATAATATAACAAAAAGAATAAAGCTAAACTACTTTTCGAAAACTCCAATATATACATATCCCATTTATAATTGTAATAATTAAATTATATATTATCCCTTTTACAAGGCGAATAATAAAGAAATTTAACATTTTTTTGATAAACTCTTTTAGTAGTTGAAATTATGACCAAATTTTTATTCTCATTTTTTTTCAATATAATATGATTTAAATGAGTTGCAAGAAATTGCCTATTTAAATCAAAATTATTTATATAAAAATCAGGACAATAAATTGGTCTTTGTAAGTATTTTTTTATGTTTAAATTTGTATTCCAATCTAAATAATCTTTCTTTTGATTATCATTAATTAAATTATTTTGAATAGTCTCTTTCTTATTTTCAGTATTACAACTAATTGTATTTTTTTTATTTAAATCTGAATAATTTTCTTCAGAAGAAATTTGTGTTGATATTTTTGATAAATATTCTGAATCCTCAGATTTTTTTTTCTTTCTAAATAATTGTGATTCTGATATATTTAAATTATCTAAAAGTTTTAAAGTAATTGAACCACTTCTTTTTCGCTTTAAAGAAATCATAATTTATTATAAAAAATTTAGAAATATGAGTTAATTAATAACAGAAATGTTAAAATTTCATAATACTTTTGATAAATTTATTAAATCTTACAATTCAATTATAAAAATGATAAATATCATTTTATTTCCTTTAATAAACAATTTCCAATCATATTTAGCTTATACTTTTGAAAAATACCAAAATGGAAAAATAAAAATAAAAAAGAATACTATTTCTTTTTACTTTAAAAAAAACAATTGTTACAAATTTTAAATTCAAAAAAAAAAAAAAATTAACAATAGAAAAAAAAATTCAAAACAAAATAAAAAAAAATAAACTTCAAAAAATCGATAAAATAAAAAAATATAAAATAAAAACAAAAAACAAAATAAAAACAAAAAAAAAATAATATAAAACAAAAAAAACAATAATAATAATAATAATAATTTAAATATTTTTAATTGTTTAAATCAAATAAAACCCCATTAAACATTTTTTTTATTTAAAAAAAAAAACCCAAATAATCCCCAAAAAAAAAATTTAATCTTCATCATCCCATATTTCTCTAGCATTTCCATCAGTATCAATAGCTTGACAATGAGTAATAGCATATTTTAATTTTTCATGTAAAATTTCAAAAGAAGAATATTTTGGAATTTCCAAACTAAAAAAGCAAGTATGACTTTGAGGAAGAGCAACATCAGGATTAGAATGATGAAGCATTTCAACTCTATGTTTCATAGGAAAATCTTTACTAGTTAAAGGTAATCTACTTCTTCCCCAAACAAATCTTAAATACATTGCTCTTTCTTCTGCAGTAAATTCTTCTAAACATTTCCAGAAATTTATAACAATTTCATCACTTTCAGTACATCCTCTATATAATGTATTTTCTTTTAATAATTCTATATCTAAAATTGGTTTTCCACATACTAACATTTCTAATTCATTCCATGAAATTAATTTTAATATTCCAACTGGAATTACTTGTTCTAACCCATTTCTTATTGAATCTATTTGAATTTGACCTTCATTTAATCTTGTTTGTTCTACTAATTCTATATAATTTTTCTTATTTTCTAATGTTAAATCTATATTTCTTCCATTTTCAATTATTGGAACTTCATTTCCATTTGATAATATTGTAGTAAATTTATAATCAGAATATAAAGAAAATTGATCTTTATCATTTATTCTATTAATATCATCTAAAAATTGAATAGCATATTTATCAATCATTTCTAAATCTTTTCTATCTTTAGGAACTTCTAATAAACTTTTCCAGAAAATAGAAGGAAGATCCATATTAATAAATTCTCCAGTTCTAATAGCATATCCAATTAAACCACCAAAAATACGAAACATTTCAAGTTCTATAATAGAATTTGCACTTGGATTAACAACCCATTTTTCTCTAAAAGAACCACTTTCATTTTTTTGATTTGGACTTGGAATAAATAATGATAATGCATTACTTTGAAGTTCACTAAATGCTTGAGATAAACATTCTCTATAAGGTCCTCCTGCATCAATTGATGCTTCTCCTATAAAATTAACAGTAAATAATTTTGATGTATTATTATTTCCTGTTTCTTTTTTTTTTCTAAATATTTTAAAATTATAATTCTTTAAATGCTGATACATTGCACCAAATATTGTATTTTCTCCTAATAAATCTGGCTTTCCTTTTTCTATAAATTTTCGAACTTTCATTCTATTTATTTTTAATTCTCCTGGACTTGAAGTATATGATGTATTTTCTAAATAATATTTTATTGATTCATTTTTTGTATCCCAAAATATTAATGGAGTTATTCTACTAAATAATATTGATAATCTTTGAGAATTGTGAAGTGTTTTACTAAAATCTATATATGGAAGAAGACCTTTTACTTTTTCATTTAATACTTTTAATAATAAAAACATTTTTCTAAGAACTTCATTTGGAAGAGATGCTAATTCACTTCTTATTGATAAACTTTCTTTTTTAAATACTAAATCTTTTAAAGTATAATTAAATATTGATTTATCTGCTTTTTGAGACATTTCATTTAAATAATCTACAAATTGTTCATATACTTCAAATCTATTTACTGATTTTAATTCATCTGAAAATGATTTGAAACTTTTTGAAAATTTATTTATTACTTTTTCACATCCTATATCATTAAATATTGGAGTTATTGAAAATTTATATCCATAACCAATTGAAGTTGGATAATAATTATTTTCATTTAAATTTGATATATTTTTCATTGATAATATTTTATTAAAATCATTTGATTTATAAAATATTTTTACATTAGTTAAAACAGGAGTAAAATGTGTTATACAATATTCACATAAAAATTTCCTTTCTTTATTATTATTTTCTTGATATAAATAATAATGATTTTTTTTATTATTATCAATAATAGGATTAATTTCCTCAGAACAACTATTACAAATAATTTTTCCATTTTCATTATTTTCAAATTCAATATTTCCATTTTTTTCAAAAACATTTTTAATTAAATTAATATCATTCATAGGAGCTTTAATAACTAAAACATTATTATCAAAATTATTATCATCAGCGCATTTTTGGCAAAATTTCTTATAATCATTTAAATTATAAATTAAATTTCCAATAATATTATTATTACATTTATCACAATTAACATTATGATAATCTCTAATAATTTCAAACGGTTTAACTTTACACATAACAATAGTTCCTCTTGATCCCGAAAAAATTTTAATTGGTTCTTTATCATTAAAAAAATTATTCATAACAGGTTTACAAACAATATCTTTTTTTTCAGTTTTAATTCCTGAAAGAGAAATACCTAATTTTCCTCCTACATTATCACCCATAACAAAAATTTCATTTTTATTATTTTTTTTATTTTTAGCTAAAACAACTGAAAATTCAATTTGCATAGAAATTTCAATAACATCCCAATTATCTTTAAAAAATTCAACTAAAGTAGGTTCATTAACTTCATTAAAATGACCAAGTCCTAATTGTCCTTTTGCATTAGAACCCCAAGTAAATAATTCTCCTTCAGTAGAAATTGCAGCAGCACTCATTTTTGTAGCTGTAATGAATTTAAATTCTTTATTTTCAATTTGAGAATTACTTAATTTTTTCAATTGTTGAATATCTTGTTCTTTATCTCCTGTTCTTCCATTTTTTGACCATCCTGCACTATATAAATTTCTTTTTCCTGTTGTTAAATCTCTTATAATAAAAATACTAAAGAATTCACCACATGCAACCATTTCTACAAAATCATTTTTTGTTAATTGAATTGGCTTTGGTGAATTATTTCTTCCTGAAGCAGGTTCTCCATTTTGATTATAATCATTATTTCCAATATGCCATAATTTACCTTCTGAAGTTATAAATAAAGTATGAGTTTCACTTATTGAAATTTGACTTATTTGTTTAGAAAAATTCATACTTGTTATTTCATTAACTGGACTAGTATAAGCTTGTCCTAATTGACCATTATTATTTAATCCTACAGAATAAAAAGAATTATCTTTTGTTATTACAATTGAACTTCCATTAAATACACATATTTTAGAAAATTTTTCACCTAATAATTTATCATTTTTATTATATTTATTATCATTTGTAAATTTATCAGATGTTTGTTTTAATCCTGCTGCAACTCCATTTCCTGCAGAAAGAATTTCTCCTTCTTCTGTTAATATTAAAGTATATGTATCTCCTATTGATATATCTTTTATTAATATATTTGATAATTGTGATATACTTTTTGGAGTTGTTATATCTGATGATGTTGTTTTACCAAAACGACCATATGCATTTGCTCCAAATGCATATAATGATGTTAAATAATTTGAAGGAAAATTTACAAAAATATGACTTGAATTTACTTTAAAATTTGATTCATCATCATTTACAAAACATTTTAAAGGATTTTTACAATTTTTATCCGATGAAAATGTTATTGAATCTCCTTGATCTAAATATGTATCAACTTTCATATTTATTTCTAAAGCAGATGTATTTGGATAATGAATTAAAAATGTATGTGGAGCTTTTGAATATAAATGAGATGATTCATATGATAATTTTGCAAATGAAATTATATCAGGATTCATTTCTATCCATCCTAAATATTTTATAAAATTCATATCAAAGAAATTTTTCATTATTGATGATGTTGATAATAATTCATATATGAAATTCTCTAATTTTGTCATTGCATTTGGAGAAAATAATTCATTATATTTTAATGTGTTTTCTGGGATTTTATGGAATTTTCCTATTTTTTCATTTTCCTCATTTATTAATGATGGTTCTAAAGATTTTTCACCTATTTTTTTATCTATTTCACATATTAATAATAATAATTCTGTTATTAATTGAGTTCTTTTTGAATAATTTTTTTGACCTTCTATTGACATTGATTTTTTTAAAAAGTTTGATAATTTATTTATATTTGGAATATAATGGAATTTTGTTAATTTTTCATTTTTTAATTCTTCTATTACTATATTTGGATTTGTTGATAATACATTTAATATTTTATAGGAATATTGAATTAATAATTCTAAAATAAACCAACGAATTTGTTTATTTTCTAATATTTTTGGAATTAATCCTGAAAGATTATTAAATAATTGATAATAATTTAAATGATTTTTTTCATCATCAAATTCACTATTTATTAATAAATTCCATATATCAAAGAAAATAAAAGGTCTATTTATAATCATTTTTTCATCTTTTAATATATAATTATAAACTTCAGATTGTTCATTTAATACATATTCAATTTCTTTTAAACATTTTTCATTAAGATTTTTAACAATTTCTTCAAATTGTTTATTATTTGATTTTCTTAAATTAATTAATAAAGATTTTATTTTAAGTAATAATTCAGCTCCTAAACCATTTGAAACAACAAATAACCCTTCATGAACACATAATTTAAAAATATTATAAATTTTCTCATTATCAATATTTTCAAATATTTTTTCTGCATCAAAAGAATCAGGATTATTTAAACATTGTTCAATAATTGAAAGAATAATTCTTCTAGAATAAAATATTTTTATTTTTGAACTTATCTTTTTAAAATATTGGAATAATAAATTTTTATTTTCATTAACATTAATAAATAATTCATCAAAATAATCTGGAACTAATGGTTTTTCATTATTATTATCTGTACCAAAACATTGATTTTTTTCTTCTTTTTCATAATGATCTTCTTCATTATTATTTTCTTTTTCATCTTCTGAATTTTCATTTTCTTCTTTTTTCTTCTCATCATTTTCATTTACTAAATTAATTTTAGAAGCTTCAAGTAAATTACCAATAATATCATTTATATCATTTTTATCTTTACATTTCTTTAATTCTTTAATTACAATTTCTCTTTCAAAACCAAAATCATTTACTAATTCATTTATTATTTCTGTTGAATCATTTTCATTTGTTCTTTTTATCATATCCATACTTTTTAATGTTGGATTTGAGAAATTTTGTTCTTTTACATTTTCTAATTCAAATGATATTTCTGTAATTTCTTCAAAATCTTCTATTGGAATTTGAACATAACATATATATTCATTTTGAACAAAATCTTTTATTTTTAAATTTGTTAAAATAATAAATACTTTTTTTGGATAATTTGATGTTATTGTTTCTTGTAAATTAGATATTAATTGTGAGTCATTTACAAATATAATTGAATTTTCTAAAATTTTATGAATATCTAATTTTTCATCATTATAAATTGAGAAAGGATAATAATTTGAATTTAGTAATAAAACTTGTTTATTTATACAATTAATTATTGTATTACATAAATTTAATATTTGTTCTCCGTTTTTATAAATTCTAATTAAGTAATTATTTGAATTTCTAAATGAAATATTTAAACTTGGAATTTCATTTAAACTTTCTTTATTTTCATTACAATAATTTTCTATTCTATATACTTTTTCTTCATTAAATTCTAAATTCAAATAACAATTTTTATTACTAATAGTTTCAGAACCTAAATTAACAAAATAATTAACAGTTTCTTTAAAATGTTTATTTTTATATAAAGAATCAAAACCTTTTTTACTAGAAATATAATTAGATAAAAATCTAATAATAATAGTTTTCAAATTAATATTTTTAGAATTTAATTCATTTTTTTCAATTAAAAACATTAATAAATCATTTAATTTTTCATCACCAATATCAAATTTTTCATAATCAATAACTTTTTGTAAAGGCATAACAGCATATTGTTCATAAATTTTAGGAATTAATTCATTAATATTAAAAGATTCTTTAGTATTTAATAAAGAACCATCCATTAAAACTCCAATTTGATTTTCAATAGAATTATTTGGAGTAATAGAAATAGTTTCAAATTTAAGTAATCTTTTTTTTTTCATTTACATTATAATTATTAGGATTTCTATTTCTTCCATTTGGAGGAACTGATAAAGGTTTATTTTGTACAATTCCAAAATAATCATTAAATGATGATGAAAATCCTATTATTGTTCCTGTTAAAATTTGTTCTTTATAATCTTTTTTAATAAAATTAAAATTAATATTTGATGAATGACCTTCACTTGATACTTTTACTGTTGCTCCATTTGCTTGACCATAATAATCTCCTCCTATAATTCCTAATATTATTTCTTCTTTTAAATAATCTATTTCTTTTGTTTTTTCATCATATAATTTAGAATTTATTATTTCATTTATTTCTTTTGTAAATTTATTCATATATGCTAATTGTCTTATTATATCAATTAATAAATTTGAAATTATATAATTTCCAGTTGAATTGTAATTATTATATTCCCATGATTTTTTTCTTATATCAATTGCTAATTTAATTAATAATTCAATATAATTTTTGCTTTTACAAACATATTCATTTTTATATAATTCAACTACTTCATTTAATAATATTTCATCGGAATTTAAACTTAAAGGTAATAATGTTTTAACACATAAAAATTTATTTTCAGTTGAACAATATTTCATTAATTTAATTAAAGTATAAATACTTTCAGGAGAGGTAATACTTTGACTAATAATTTCACATTTTTGAATAGAGGCTTTATATAATATTCTTAATAATCTATTTAAAAATTCTGGATTATAAATAATATCCCATTGAGAATTTACCATACTTTTTAATTCTTCTCCAGAAATTCCATTTTTTTTTCCAAAAATATTTAATAAACCAAAACTAGTATTTTTTTGATTATATAAATCATCATAAAGATTAATTAAATCAGTTTCATAAAAATAATAAGGTTTATCTTCAGTAATTGGTTTTTCTTTTTCTTTTTTATCTTTTTTTTTATTAAAGTTTAATATAATATTATTATTATTATATATATCATAATCATTTTCAACAGGAATTAAATCATCAGATAAACTTTCATCATCAAAATCACTTGTAATACTTCCTGAATATCTTCTTGTTCTTCTTTGTCTTGCTGCTTGATCTAATTCTTGTTGTTCTAATTCTTTTTTTTTTTGTTCTTTTGATTTTTTATTTTCTCCTTCTTCTAAAAAATTCATATATTGATAAAATAAAGAATAAGAAATTCCTCTAAAATTATAATAATTATCAGTAGCTTTTGTAATTTCTCCAAATATAATATTTAATATATTTTGAATTAAAGATAATGTTGAATTATTATTTATAACAGAAACTTTTCTTTCTAATGAAAGTGATTGATTTAATTCTGATTCATTTTCATTATCATTTATTACTCTATTTAAACATATTGAACTTAATATTTCAAATATTTCTAAAATATCACTTGGAAGTTCTCTTTTATTTTGAACTTTATCATTTTTTTTATTATTTTTTTCATTAATTTCTGTTTTATTAACAATTTTAATACTTTTTCCCCAAGCTGATTTAATAGTTTCATTTTCTAATCCCCAAATAATATTAAATAAACCTTTATTAACTAAAAATTCATGATCATTTGCTCCATATCTCCAAATTAAACTATCTAAGAAAGATTCTAATTCTTTTTCATTTTTATTTTGAATATATTTACTAATTAAAATTGACATAAAGTTTTGGAAACTTTCTTGAATTTTATTTTCATATAATTTTCCACATCCTGGAACATTATCTAAATAATGTGAAAAATTATTAAAATCATATTCATTATAATTTCTTAAAGAAGAACAAAACCAAGATAATAAATCTTGTAATAAATCACCATTATTAATATCTATAAATATATTTTTTATAGTATTTAATCCAACATATCTTCCAATTGCTTTTATAGTAGATAATTTAATATTTTTATATAATTTTTTATTTGATAAATTTTCTTGTAAAAGAGGAATAATAGAATTTTGTAATGATTTAATATTATTATCACCTTTTAAAGCATTTGTAGGATTAATTTTCATTAAAAATTTAGATTTATTAACAGTTTGATTAACAATTTTTTTCATAATATTTAAAGCATTTTGTTCATTATCATTTTCATTATTATTTAAATTATTTTCTTGATTAGGTTTTTGTTTTTCAAGAGCTTCAGCAACATTTTTTCTTTTTTCAATAAGCCAACTTCTCATTTGACCAGCAATAATATATTTTTTAAATAAAGAATTATAAATAGGTAAATTTTGAATATCATTTTCATTTTCAAATTGTTTTTTACAAATTTCAATAAAACTTTCAATTTCACAACTATGATGAATTAAACATAAAAATGCAGCAGAAACTACTTTAAAAGCATCTTCTCCTCCTACATTTGCTGCAGGATTTTTTTCAGCTAATTTTTTTTGGAAATATTTTAATAATTTTTGACAATTTTCATTTTTAAATAATTCTATTTCTTCTTGATATTTTTCATTTTGAACTTTTTTTTCAGTTTTAATATATTTATCAAATATATTAATAACATTATTAATTAAATTATCATTATCTTTTTTAATTTCTTCATATTCAATTCCTCCAGAAAATAATTTAGAATTTAAAACATTTTTATATTTTTTATCTTGTTCTTCACTTCCAACAACAACTTTCATAAAATTACCTTTAATAACAATAGAAGCACTTTTACAAGCAACCCAACAAAAAGCTCTAATTAAATTAAAAAAATCATCAGTTTTTTTCTTTTTTTTATTTGGTTCTTTTCCATTATGAAGTTTTAATTTTACTCCATAAGCTCCTGAATTATTTGTATAATGATTTTTAAAAGAAACATAAACTGGATGAGTTTTTAATTCTATTGTTTCTTTAGGAAATTCTTTATTAAATCTTTGTAATTTTGGAGAATAATATTTTGTCATTTTTGAATCAGAATAAAAATATAATCCTACAGAATTTATATATTGTTCTGAAAATGCACATTGAGGATCAAAATCTAAATATAAAGAACCTTCTTCTTCGGGAATATCTAATATAAAATTTACTGGTGTTGTTTCATTATATGGATGATTTGTTTCATATATTATTTCTTTATATTCTGAATTTTTTTCTATTTTTGATTCTTTTTTTATTTTCATATTTTTTGTTATTGTTGTATATATTAAATTCATTTGATTTATTAAATCTGTAAATGAATCTAAAAGACATGCACTTAATATATAATCTGAAACTAATATTGATAATACATTTATATGAAATTGAAATGTTTTTATTGATAATAAATTTATATTTATTAATTGATCTAAAAATATTGTGTATAAATTATTCATATGTTCTTTTTTATATTCTTCAAATTTTGGAATTTTTTTCTTTTTATTTTGAGGTTCTTTTTCTTTTTTTGAAGTACTTATCATATCACTTGTATCTATGAAATCATCATCATCATCATAATATTTATTATCATAATCTTTTTGAATAAAAGAAATAAATTTTTCAATGAAAAATTGAATACTTTTAAATACTTCTAAAACTTGATTAAAAAGAATATTTGTAAAATCTGTAACTAATAATTCATTTTTAATTTCTTCATATTGATCATTTAATAATTTTTGACTTAAATTTTTAAATAATTCCATTTGAAGAGATGACATAAAACTAAAAGCAACTAATTCATCATCTGAATTATGGAAAATTAAATCTTTAATATCAATTTTTTTTAAATTCTTTTTTAGGAACTTTTTAATTGAAGAAACTTCCCAATTTGAAGTAATTTTTAATATTTCAAAAAGAGTTACAATACAAGATTTATCAGTTTTTAAAAATACATTATGAATATTATCTTCATTAGATAACCAAATTAAAATACACTTTGTAATATCTTTTGAATAAGGATTAGTTTCATAATTATTTATATTTTCTTTTAAAACTTGAATTATTTCATCATAATTTTGATATAATGTATTTACACTTACCATTAAAATTATTTTACATTCTTCATATAATGCTTTAATTAAATCTTTATCTTGAGTTTCTGTATTATTTTTTGTATTGTGATACATTTCTAATATTTTAAAAATAAAAGTTTTCATTTCTAAAAATGGATTACTTTTATTATTATTATTTCTATGAATAAAAAAATCAACTCCTAAATTAGAAATAGATAAACATTTTAAATTTGTTCTAATAATTTTAACAATAGCTAAAAGACAATAAGCTTCAGTATTAGTGAATTTTCCTTTTAAAAAACCATCACTATATAAATTTAAAAATTTAATTATTTTTTCAAAAACAATTGGTTCTAATTTAACACAAAAAGGTCTTCTCATAACTTCAGATAAAATTTTTCCTCTTTCAATATCATTTGTAGCAATTCTTAAATCAGGAACTTGACCATAAAATTCACTTAATTTTGCAATTGTATTAAGAATTAAACATTGAATATTCATTTTATATTTTTCATTATCAGTTAAATTTTCATTTTGATTTATTATATTTATTTCTTTATATTTTTCAGTATTTTCATCTTCTAAACCTAATATATTTAAAGTTAATTGTTTATCATATTTTTTTACATTAACTTCTTCTGTTAAATTTAACATTTTAATATTATTTTCACAAGATTCAATAATTTTTTCAACTGAACAAGAAGCATATTTAGGATGATTTTTAGGATATTCTACAATTGGTTTTGCACTTTGATTAAAATATGATATTATTTGTAAAGGTTTATTTTCACTTTCATTTTTAATACACCATATTAAATTATTTTTAAAATCATAACAAAATGTTCTATTTATTACATTTCCAGAAACTTCGAATTCTCCTAAAAATTGTCCTGTTATTAAAGAAAATTTAAATTTATTTATCATTAATATATTTCCATTTGTATAAAATTCATTTTGTCCTTGAAGAAATTCTGCATTTAATTCTCTTTTATTTTCATTTGAATTATTATTATTTAGATTATTAATATTAATATTATTATTATTTGAATTTCTATTTCTATTTCTATATCTATCATTATTATTATTTCTAAATGGATTAGAAAATAAACTATTATTATTATCATTATTATTTAAAACATTTTTTAAATTTTCAATTTTTTTTTCTTCATTTTCATCAAAATAATCAGCTTTCATCATATTTAATTGAACACTTCTAACATGACACATATTATTTAAAGGATCATAAATATTAACACCAAAAATAGCTTTATTATCTTTTTCTTTTTTATTATTATCAATTTCATTTTCATTTTCTTCATCATCTTCTTTTCTATCTTCTTCACTGTTAATATTATCAAACCATTTAGAAACAATATAAATATATCTTCCATCAGTTAACATAGGAGAAGCAGCATTTGGTCTTATATTACTTCTATCATCTAAACCCATATTTTTTTTTCTTTCTATAATATCCATCATTTCTTCATATGAAGAATGAGGAAATTCAAATTCACTTTTTTTTTCTTCTATAAATATATGATTAATTTCTCTATAATCAACATCAAATTTATTTTCAATTTCTTCTAAATTATCTGGATTTATACTTATAACAGGATTTGGATCTAATTGATTACTTCTATAATATAATATATTATCTACTATTGCTATTGTTCCTTTTTCTCCTGATCTATAATCTTCTTTTGATAAATATAATTTTCCCATCATTGTATTATTATATCCTGTTCCTATTTTTAATAAATAACCTTTTGATATAAATAAATATAAATAACTTCCATCACATGTTGATGAATAATATATTGGATTTTGTTCTTTTGGATTTGAATTTGGTTTTTTTTCTTTTTCTGATGATATTTGATAATTCCATACATCACTTATTAATTTTTGATTTGATTTATCTGGTGTTGATAATGAAAATTTTATAAATTCATTTTTAAATAAATTTATTTCGTAATTAAAATCAATTTTTGGATTTGGTAATTTATTATATGATTCAATCACATCTAATAAATTTTTTAAAGAACCTTTTGCAAGAGCTAAATTAAATATAATTTTTAATGATTTCATTTTATTTAATTCTGTTTCTTTTTCATCTGAAATTATTTCTTTTAAATATTCTATAATAGAATCTAAAGATTTATCTAACATAAAATGTTCTTTTGATTCTCCCCAAAAAGCTAAAGGTCTTATAAATTTAGAATTTTCTAATAAAAAATCTAAATTTTCTTCTTTTATTTTAACATTCCCTTTTGATAAATCTGAGAATAATTTAATAAAAAGATTGATTCCAATTGAATTTAAATTTAATTTTGTTTTATCTTGAATTGCACTATTAAAATATTTTGTAATACATTCAATAGTTGAATTTTCATTACAAGTTAATAAAATTTTTCTTACATAAGCAATTAATAAAATATTCATTTTTTTCATTTGAGATTGAGAAAAAGAAGAAGTATCTTCTGGAATAAAAGGTTCTCTAAATTCACTTAAAGAATTTATATTAAATACATTATTCATATTTTGTTTTTCAATTGGAATTTCATTATAAATTATTTTTTCTTTTATATTAAATTTATCTTTTTCTCTTTGATTAATTCCAGATTTTTTTGGATCTAAAACATTCATTTTATCTAAATGTTCAACACATTTTTCATTCCAAAATTTATCTATAAATTCTATTAATTGTAAACATTCTGGATTAAATCCTTTTTGAAGAAAATCATTTGGATCTTTTGATAAGGCATTTGAAGAATAATATGCTTTCATTAAGGATTTTGTCTGTTGAATTCCCATTTTATAAATTTTATAATAATTAAAAAAATTTAAAAGGTTAAATAGTATTATTGTTTATTATTTTTAAAAAGATTTAAAACACAATTTATTTAATTAATTAAAAAATTCATATTTTTTTCTTTGATTTCTTAACTTATAACCTAAAATTTAAGTAAATACTTTTATTTTTTATAAATTGTTTTAAGATATCTAAATCAAAATAATCTATAATAAGTGAATTTATTTAAAAATGATAGATTTTATTTTATATATCTCTGTTTGTATGTTTTTATATGAAAAACATCAAAAATTCAGCGTTTACAATCTAAATCTGATTATATATATTTTTTTTGTTTTTATTTTCTTATTTTTCTATAAGATTAATTTTTCAAATTAATTATATAATAAATATAATTATCGTAAAAATGAAAGATTTAAAAAAATTTATAAAAAAGAGAATAAAAAGTAATAAACATTAATAAAGAATAATTTAGAAAATTAATATTTCTTTAAAAAGAATTTTTAGGAAAATCGAGAAAAACAAATTGCATATTCTTTTTATTTAAATGAGATTTTAAAATATATAATTTTTTAAATTTAAATTTAGAACCTATTTCAAAACAAACTCTTCTATTATAAATATGATTGTTTATCAAGAGTTAAAAATATTCTATAACATTTTAGAGAAATGTTTTCTTCCATTATATTTTGTTTTGTTTAATTGATTCTAATGATATTGATGAGCAAAATAATAATATTTTTAAATTTAAATTTTAATAATTAAAATAATTCAATATTATTATTTTTTTTCTTTAATAAATTATGGAAAAATGGCAAATTTTTGAGTTTTGAGAATTATTGTATTTATAACAATTTTGAAAAATAAATATTTTCTCTATCAAAGAAATTTTAAATATAATTATAAGAAAAAAAAAGATAAAATTAAAAAAATTTAAAAATAGTTTATTTATTAAATAAAATAAGATTAAAAAATAAAAAATACTTAAATTAATTAAAAAATATCTATTTATGATTAATAAATAAAATTGCAAAATTGAATAAAAAATATAATATAAAAATGGATAAATCAGAAATAATAAAATGTAAATGTAATAAATCAATGAAAATATCAGAATTTCAAAAACATTTTCAGAAATGTAAAGATTTTAGAGGAACATTCAAAACTTTTGATAGTGAATTTGGTAAAATATTAAAAGATTTTTCTGATCCATCAGATAATCTTCCAATAATAAGATTTCTTTTATATCAATATATATCAGTTTTAGATAGAAAAATACAAAGTAGAAAATTACCAAATAAAAATAATCCAAATCTAAGATATGATGAAATGGAAAATAATAATAATCAAAATATAAATAATAATAATAATCAAAATATAAATAATAATAATAATCAATATTTAAATAATAATAATCAATATTTAAATAATAATAATCAATATTTAAATAATAATAATCAAAATTTAAATAGAAATTCAAATAAAAATAATCAAATTCCAAATAGAAATAATAATCCAAATAATAAAAAATATTCTGAAAAAAAAATAAAATCTCCTCCAAAAAATCAAAATTTAGAAGATTATGAAAATAGTGTATTTAATTATGTATGTCAAAAATGTAAATCAACAGATTTTATATATTTAGAATGTTTTCATCCAATATGTATAAAATGTTTTAATGAATTAGCAGAAAGAGATTTTACAAATATGAAATGTAATGTATGTAGATATCCAATCAATGATAAATATAAAAAAGAGATTTTAGGAAAAGATAAATATGATAAATATGATAAAAATGCATTATTAGGAATAATAGGTCAAATAATCGAATGTCCAAATTGTCATGAATTAAATTCTTTTGAACCAGGAACAATAAATTATAATATTAAAAATGAACAAGGAGAAAAATTAAGTAAAATTGCAGCAGAAGATTTTGCAAATAATAGATGTAGATGTGTAAATTGTAATAATAATTTTTGTATAAAATGTAAAACAATACCATATCATATAGGAAAAACTTGTGATGAATATCGTAATTTTAAAAAAGCAGAAAAATGTAGATATGATTTAACAGAAATTAATGATGAAAATAAAGGACCAGAAAATGATATTTGTAATAATGAAGAATGTTTAGAAAAATATAAAATATCTTGTAAAAAAATCTTAAATTGTGGTCATAAATGTTTTGGTGTTGATGGAGAAAAAAAGTGTCCTCCATGTATAAATAATACATGTAAAAATTTCAAAGATATATTTGATCAAAATATGGATTCATATTGTAATATATGTTTTACAGAAGGATTAGGAAATGCTCCAATAATATTATTATCATGTAATCATTTTGTACATTATCAATGTTTAAAAAAAAGATTAAAAGGAAAATGGTTAGGACCAAAAATAACATTTAATCATTGTTTATGTCCTCAATGTAATAAATGGTGTGATTGTCCTCAAATTCCAGAAATACAAAATATAATAAATGAAAATAAACAATTATATAAAGAAATATGTGATATGGCACTTAAAAGATTACAATTTGAAGGATTAGATAAAGATCCTAAATTAACAGATCCAAATTCAAAATGGTATAATCAGAAATTAGAATATGCTTTAAAAAGATTATCATATTATATGTGTTATAAATGTAAAAAACCTTATTTTGCAGGAAGAAGAGAATGTGGAGATGGACCAGAAATAAATAATGAAAATCCAAATAAAATTTATGATCCAAAAGATTTAATTTGTGGAAAAGATGCAAATTTAAGTAATGTTGCAGGTAAAACTTCATGTAATAAACATGGAAATGAATTTATTGAATATAAATGTAAATTTTGTTGTAAAATTGCAAGTTGGTTTTGTTGGGGAACTACTCATTTTTGTGAAGATTGTCATGCTAGACAATGTGCTGGAGATTATGTTAGTAAATATCCTAAAGATAAATTACCAAAATGTGATAAAAATAAATGTGAAGTTGGAGGAAATCATCCTCCTAATGGAGAAGAATATGCTCTTGGATGCTCTCTTTGTAGAAATGATGATCAAGATTTTTAAATATATATTATTTTTTTTTATAGTTTTTTTTTATATTTTTGTCTTTTTTTTTTGATTGGATGAATCAGGATTTATTTATTATTGAGTTTTAGATAGGTCTTTTTTTTTGGAATTTTTTAGTTTGGGTTTTTATTAGTTTTTATATTAATATTTTCTTGAAAAATATTATATTAAATAAATATCTTTTTTTATTATTTGAATTTTTTTAAATAATTATTTATTTTTAAAAGCAATAAATTCTTCATCTAAATCAAGATAATTTTTTGAAAATAAAGATGTTAATTGTTTTTCTCTTGATTTAACTCCTAAAATATTAATATTTTTAGCACCATGCATTAATTTAAATACTTTTTCATATAATTTTACAATATTATTAGAAATAGATTTACTCCAAACAACTAAAATATTATTTAAAAGAGAATAATCAGTACTAAACATAAATATATTTTTAATAACATTAATATCCCATTCATAATAACATATTTCAGTATTTGAAATTTCACAACTTAAAGAATATTGCCAATATTGTTTTGAATCATTTTGATAATTTAAAAAATCTATTGTTCCAACCCAATTTCCTTCATTTATATATTCTATTATTTCTTTTTGAATTTTTAATACTAATCCATTTGGATTTGAAACTGAAGCAAAAAAATATATTTTATTATATTCATCTTTTTCTTTAAAAAAATAAAAAGAATTTCCTGTTCTTACTCTTTTAGCTTTATCAAATAAATATTGAAATTCTGTTTTTGAAAAAACATTTATAAAATATTTATTATAAACTTCTTCTAAATTTTTTTCAAGTAATATTTTATTTTCAAAAAATTTAGATATTTTTTCACTTATTTTTAATCTTAAATTAAAAACAATTAAAGCAATTAAAGTATAAATCCAAGCATCAATATATAAAATATTTCCAATAATTAATATTATTATATTTGTAATAATTGCAAATGTCATATTTAAAGTAGTTAACCAATTTTTATGAGTAAACATTCCAGAATAAAGAACAGCAATCATAAGAAAAATAGGATAAGGATTATTTAAAGAATATAAAAATCTATAATTTAAATCATTATTTACAATTTTATTTCCTTTCATTATTTAAAAATATATATTATTAAAAATAAATAATTTTTGAAAAATATTGTTTTAAAAATTTAACTAAATGAAAAATTAAATTCATTTTCATCTTCTAAATTAATAATATTTTCTTGTTCATTTTGATTATTTATTGTTTTTCCAATTAAAGTTTCATAAAATTCAACAAGTTTAATAGGAGCATATTGTTTCATTTGAATTCTTGTTAAATAAGCATTTGGTGGTGTATAACCTGAAGGTCTTTCACAAAATTTAACATAAAATTTTGTACATCTTTCTTTTTGAGATATTACTCTTTCAATTATATCATAACTTAAATTAAAATTTTTTCCTACTTTTTCTTCATCAAAAATTAAAGGTTCTGTTACTTGATATTCTTTTGGAAGATTATATTTTGGTATTTTAAAAAATCCTGAATAAATAATATTATTTAAATCAAATGATTTATTTTTTTTCTTTTTTAAAAATTCTTTAACCATTTATTATTTATAATATTTTAAATAATTGAGATTTTCAAATTAATCTCTAAATAAAAATTTAAATTGTCAAAATCAATCAAAAAGGATTTAAATTAATATATATTTGGGGGATTGGGGATTGGGGATTGGGGATTTGGGGATTGGGGATTGGGG
>JAJJKW010000463.1:0-25206 GCA_023805745.1 Isotricha sp. YL-2021b | reverse complement strand
CCCCAATCCCCAATCCCCAATCCCCAATCCCCAATCCCCAATCCCCATAAAAGAATTAAAGATAATTCTCTAAAAAATTAAAAATAATATCATTAATAATTTTATAATTTTTGTTATTGAAATTAGCCATTTATTCAAGCGCAGAAGAAATCTTTGTTTATATAAAATTTTGTCTCGAAAAGAAAATAATTTATTTTTCTTTTTAAAAAATATGCATTAATAAGATTTTTCTTTTCATTTTCTCCAATTTCCAAAATTCAAAAAAAAATTTTATTCAATATATAATATAAAATTTCCTTAGAAAAATCCAATTAATAACTAAAATATAAATATTTTAATTAAAAAATAAAACCCAAAAATAATTTTTTAAAAAATTAAATAATAATTCTAATAAAAACCTTTAAAAACATTTTTAAATTAAAAAAACTAATAAAATAAACTTTTAATCTCCAAGAGCTTGTAAATTACCAGTAGAAACAAAATGTCCACTTTTAGTAATAGAAGGTTTAGGTACTTCAAGAGGTTTAATATCCCAAATATTTTCAGCATAAGTTTGAATAGCTCTATCACTAGAAAAGAATCCCATTTTACAAATAGCTTCAACACATTTTTTATACCAAATTTCAGGTTTTTGATATTCTTCATCTACTTTTTTTTGAGCTTCCATATAATCATAAAAATCATGACAAGCTAAATAAAAATCTCCCCCATTAATTAAATTATTAACATATTCATGCATAAATTGAGTATTTCCAAATCTATTATGTAAAATAGCATCCAAACATTCTTGTAATCTACTTCCAATATAACCTCTTTTTCCATTATATAAATCTTTTCTAATTCTTTCAACTTCATTAACATTTTTTCCAAAATAGAATATATGATCTTCTCCAATATTATCTGCAATTTCTATATTAGCTCCATCACGAGTTCCAATAATTAAAGAACCAGTCATAACAAATTTCATACAAGAAGTTCCTGAAGCTTCAGTTCCTGCTGTTGAAATTTGTTGATTAATATCTGCCGCTGGAATTATAATTTGTGCTGATGATACTTTATAATCTGGTAAAAATACTATTTTATAATATTTATTTACTTCATTATCATGATTTACTGTATTTGATACCATATTTATTAATTTTATTATATTCTTTGCTAATGCATATCCTGGTGCTGCTTTTCCTCCAAAAAATGTTACTCTTTTATTTATTTTTTCTCTCTCTGATGGTGACATTTTTTTTATATCTAAATATCTTCTTATACAATATAAACAATTCATAAATTGTCTTTTATATTCATGAATTCTTTTTACCATTATATCAAACATAAATGTTTCATCAATTTCTAAATTACAATATTTTTTAACAAAATCTTTCAAACGTAATTTTGCTTTTAATTTAGCGCCTTTAAATTTATCAATAAATTCATTTAATTTTCCATTTTTTTTAATATTATCTAAAACATCTTCAAGTAAATCTAATTCAGCTAACCATTCATTTTTTCCATTATTATATTCAGTTAATAAAGCAGAAAGTTCAGGAAATTCACAATGAACCCATCTTCTAGGAGTAACTCCATTAGTTACATTAGTAAATTTATTTGGCCATAAATCAGCAAAATCTTTAAATAACATTGTTTTAACTAATCCAGAATGAATTTTTGCAACTCCATTTACATGAGATGATGCTACAACACATAAATTTGCCATTCTAATTTGTTTTGGAGATGATTCTTCTATTATTGATAATCTTCCTATTTTTCCCCAATCTTCATGAAATTTTCTTTTACATTCTTCCATAAAGAAAAAGTTTATTAAATATATTAATTCTAAATGACGAGGAAGTAATCTTTCAAAAATATCAACACCCCATTTTTCAAGAGCTTCAGGAAGAACAGTATGATTAGTATAATTAAAAGTTTTTAAAACAATATCAAAAGCTTGTTTATATTCTAATTCATAATCATCGATTAAAATTCTAAGTAATTCAACTAAAGCAATAGTAGGATGAGTATCATTTAATTGTACAGTATTATATTTAGGAAAATCACTCCAAGGTAATTTAGTTCTTCTAAATTCTATTAACAATATTTTGAATAGAAGCACAACTGAAGAAATATTCTTGTTTTAATCTAAGTTCTTTTCCACTTAAAGTAGAATCATTAGGATATAAAACAGCAGAAATATAAGAAGCTTGATCTTTACTTTCAAGAGCACCTTGATGTTCTCCTCTATTAAATTCATCGAAATTAAATTCTTCACTAGGATAAGCTTTCCATAATCTTAAAGTATTACAATTAAATGTTTGAAAACCAGGAACTGCAGTATCATGTGCAATTGCAAGAACTTCTTGACCTCCTCTCCATACACGAACTTTTTTTCCATTTTTATATTCATCTTTACAATAACCATAGAATCTAACTTTAAATTGTAAATCTAATTTAATAACTTCCCATGGATTACCTTTAGTTAACCAATAATCAGGAAGTTCTTTTTGTTCAAAATTTTCAATAACTTGTCTAAAAATACCATATTCATATCTAATACCATATCCCCAAGCAGGGTAATTTAAAGTAGCAAGAGAATCAATATAACAAGCAGCTAATCTTCCTAAACCACCATTTCCTAAAGCAGGATCATTTTCACTTTCATAAACTTCTTCTAATTTAACTCCAAAATCTATTAAAGCATCTCTGTATCTATCTTCTAATTCTAAATTAACTAAAGCATTTTGTAATAAACGTCCTAGAAGAAATTCAATAGATAAATAATATACTTTTTTAGGATTATTTATTCTAATATACATTTGAGTATCATTCCATTGTTCTAATAATCTATCTCTTACTGAAAGTGCTGTTCCTTGAAACATATAATTATCATCTACTTGAAATCTTGTTCTTGCTAAAGTATATTCTATATGAGTTACTATTGATTTTTGAATTGATAATTTATCTCTTGGTAAATATGAATCCATTAATTCCCACATTTTTTCTTTTAAAGGATCTTTTGTATCAAAATGATATTCTGGTCTAAAGAATTCTTGTTTATCTTCAAATCCTTCATATAATGATTTTCTTCTTTTTATTGCTGGTCTTGTAAATTTCTTTTCTTCTTCTTTTGGCTTCTCTTCCTCTTTTTTTTCAAAAATTCCTTCCTCTTCATTTTCTGAATTTTGAGATTCTGATTTTTCCTCCTCGTCTTTCTTTTCTTCTTCTTCTTTCTTTTGTTCTTCTACTTTTGGTTCTTGCTCCTCTGACATTTTAAATTTTTTTTTTTTATATTTTTTTCAAAGTAATTTTGGATTTTTATAGAGGATGTATTCTCTTTTAATTTTTTTATGTTATTATTTTTTTTATATTTTGTTTATTTTTTTGATGGAATTCAGTTGAAAAAAAATGCAGAAAATTTGGTTTTATTTTGGTTTTGTTATTTTTTTAGCTTTTGTTTTTTACTATTAAATTTTTTTCTTTTTATAAAAAATATTTAGTTATTTTGATTCTTATTATTCCCATTTATTATATATTTTATTTGGTATTTGAAAAAAAAAATTTTATTTATTTTATTTAATGCTGAAATCGTTAATTTTATTTTGTTTAATAATTTTTTTTGCTCATTTAAGATTTTTAATTAATTATAGTATTAAATAAACTACTGATAAAAAATTTGAATTTTTTGTTTTGAATTGAGAAATAACTTATTAATCAGATAAATTATTATAAATCAACTATTCTTCTATAATTAATAAATAAATTTTAAAATAAATTAATAATTCTTTAATTAAATATTTATACATTTATAATCTTTAAGAAAAATAATAATTTTTTTGTTAACTTGGAATTATTATTAAATATTATATCAAAAAATATAAAATCCAGAAAATAATTAATTGATAATTTAATTTTAAATAAAAATATTTGATATATGGTAGACAAATATTCAAGATATGGAAATAATTTTTCAAAAAAATCAAATCAAAAAAATTTAACTTCACATGAAGAAAATGAAATAAAAGAAGCAATGCAAAGAATTAAACAAGAAAAAAATAAAAATATATTATTAAAAAAACAAAATAATGAATTATATAATGAAATATTAATCTTAAAATCAAATATTAGATCTCATATATCAATTCATCAAAAAGCAAAAGGAAATTCATTTCCTTCTTTTGATATTTTAAAAAAAAATATAAATAATTTTTTAGAAATTGAATGCTTAAATTTTTTTAAAAAATATTTATATGAAGAATTCCAATTTAAAGGAGTTGCATTTTTTTTTAAAAACGTTTTTGGAACTTGTGAAAATATTTTAAATAATCATTTTAATAAAATAGAAGAAAAATTGAATTCAAAATTTAAAGATAAAAATGTAAGAAATACTTTAGATTGCATTTTAAAGAATACTTTTCAAGTAGATTGGAAAAGATTAATGGATAATTTAATTAAAGAAGAAAAGTATAGAGAAATAATGGAAGAAATACAAAATAAATTAGAAATAAATGGAAAAAATGAAATAGTAAATACTGATATTATTCTTTTTATTAAAAAAGCAATGGAAATTATTTTTCAATGTTATATTAATCAACCTAAAATTACTTTTAATGTTAATAAATTTGGATTTACAGTTTATTTTAATGAAATGAAACATGAAGAATTTTTTGGAAAAATTTCAAGAGGAGAAAGATGTAAAATTATTTTACCTTCTTTTACTTATTATAATGAAGGGAAAAGAATTGAAGAAAATATTAATAAAGATAAAGTTTTGAAAAAAAAATTTTTTGAATAAAAATAGTTATTTATTTTTTTTTTTTTTTTAAATGTAAATAAAATATATAAGCATAATGATTAATATAAATGAAATCAGAAATATATGTTTTTATAAAAATAATGATATAGAAGATAATAATTTTTTCGAATTTGGTGCACATTTTAAATATAAAGATTTATATAATAAATTGTTTGAAATTATAAATGAAAAAAAAATAAATAAATTTAATAAAAATATTATAACAAATAATTTAAAAAAAAAAGAAGTTAATGAAGGGATTAGTAGAAATCAAATTTATAATAAGACACATAATAATAATGAGAATTCGATTTTTTCCTTAAAAAATATTTATAATATTCTGGCAAAATATAAATTCAATGATTTATCAAGAAAAAAAAAAACTAATCATAATATAAAACAAAATAAAATTAGACAAAATAATGTTATAAAGTATTCAATTTTACAAAAACAAAACAATGAACAGAAAATTGTAAATAAAAAATATAAAAAATCAGAAGAGAATTGTTCAAAGAGTTTTACTCAAATAAGAAATTTTTCAAGTTCAATAAGTAAAAAAAACAATAGAATAGAATTATTAAATGAAAATGAACTAAAAAAACAATTTTCAAATTATTGTAATTTAAAAATTTCTCAATTTAAACATTCAATTTTAAATAAATTATCTCCAATAAAAAATATAAATAATACATATAAATCAAATTCAAATATAATAAATAAATTACAAATTCCAATTTCAAGAAATCAAAGTGAAAAAAACAATAATATAATAAAAAATAATAAATCTTTAAGTGATAATACATCATTGCAAAGTTCTAGAAGTACAGAAAAAAATACAAATAAAACTTCTTATGTTTTAGTTAAAAATCAAAAAATAATTCATTTAAAAAAAAAATATGATAATCATAATTTATGTTATAAACAAAATGCTGAAACTTTTCCTTGTGAAAAAAATATATTTAATAATATAAAAGATAATAAAAAAAGAATTAATATTTCAGCTTCAAAATATGAAAGGAATTTTATTTTAAAACATTCTATTTTTCAATCGAATAGAATAAATAATTTAAATCATAATTCAAATTATAAAAAAGAATATAAATTTACTTTGTATTAATAATATAATATATATATTATTAATATTTAATTTTTTTAAATTAAAATAAATTTATTTTTCAAAAAAAATTATTATAATGTTTATTTTATATACCATATTGAAGTTTCAATTTTTTAATTGATTCAACTATAGTATTAACATTTTTTTTATTTTGATTATTATTTAATTTATAATTTGAAGAATTATTTCTTCTATGACTTAAAATATTCTTTCCTCTTTTTAAACTTTTAAAATTACTATTTGAAGAATTTGTATTAATTCTTTCTTCTTTTACTGAATTATCTGTTTTATTTATTCCATTCTTAAATAATATTTTATTTATTTCATTTCTTATTCTTTCAGGAAAAGTTATTTTTGTTTCTTTTGGAAAAAAAGCTTTATTACTTTTTAATTTGGAATCTTTATTTTTTTTTCTTCTATTTTTATTTAATTGTGCATCAAGAGGATTTAATAAATGTAATATTTCTTCCTTTTTTTTATCTAACATTTCTCTTTTTTCATTACTATAAATATCATTTGGATTATAATTTTTAGGAATTGTATTATTATTTTTCTTTGTGTTTATTTTTATTTTATTTGTTGTATTCTTTAATTTTTTATTTGATATTTCAGAAAACACAGAATATAATTTTTCTTTAAACAAAGGATTGTTTAAAAAAGTATCACTTTTAGGATTAATTATATTTTCATCATTAACTTCATTATCCAATGTTTTTGATAAAATTACATCTTTAGTTAAAAGATTTATTTTTTCTAAAATCTGATTATTCCTTGTTTTCATATTTGATTTCATTTAAATTTTTTATTCAATTTTCTTATTTTTAATTATCAATAAAAATATTTATTATAATTATAAATAATATTATAAACATTCAAAAATAAAAAAAATAAATTTATGACTGATGAAATAAATAATAAAAGTTCTAATTCAAATTCAGAAGAATCTGATGATAGTGTAAATAGTTTAATTGAATCAAATAATAATAATAATAGTTTATTAAATCATAGTTCGAGTAAAAAAGATTTTAAAACAAAAAAAAGAATATCAAAAAGAATAGCAATTCAAGGGAATGAAAGTATTTTAGTGAATTACCTAAATTTATCTAAAGAACAATTTTATAGAAGAGGACTTGAATTATTTAGAAATCCAAAAAGAGATTTTAATCAAAATCAAATAGTGATTGAATTCCTTATGAATTTAAATCCTTTTGCACAAGGAATTAAAGAAATCAAAAAAGTAAATTATAGAGACTTATTTTCAAGTTTATCCTTTACTTTAAAACATAAATATTTACCAAAAAATAAAATAATATATAAATATAATGATGAATTAGATAATTTTTATTTAATTTTAAAAGGAAGAGTTGATATATTAGTTCCAAATGAAGAGTTTATTAAATTAACTGAACCAGAATATTTTATTTATTTACTTAATTTAAGAAAATATAATGAACATTATTTATTAGAAAAGACTTTAAATAAAAATAATGGTCAATTCCCAATGAATGAACAAAATTTTGATATTTGGATAAAAAGAGCTTATATTACTATAATGAATTATAATTCAAAAATGAATATGAAAAATGCAATTGAATCAAGAAGAGGTTCTAAAATAAGAAGAACAAGTGTTTATAATAAAAAAACTAATCATAGTTATTCTCCTATTAAAACTTCTGGAACTTTTCAACCTAAAAAAAGTTCAAATAATAGTAATTTTAATAAAATAATACCTTTTGAATCTAATGAAGAAAGAGATTTAGCTTTATATATTCAAGATGAAATAATTCAAACTCTAAAATATATTGAAAATAATAAATTAAATTCTTTTTTTGAAATTATGGAAAGAGACAAAAAAGATATTTCATCTGAAGAATATATAAATAGAATAAAACCAATTTTAAAAGATGATGAAGAGAATAATTTTTTATTAGAAAAAAAAGATGTTTTAATATCAAATTATTTTGTTGCTCAAAGTTTAAGTATAGGAGAAAAATTTGGAGAAGGATTATCAGATATAAATTATTTTAATAATAATAGAAGAGTTGAAACTATAATAACTTCAAAAGATACAGATTTAGCTTTTTTCAGTATTGAATATTATAATGATATTCTAAAAGAAATAAGTGAAAAATCAAGAAGAGAAAAAATGAATTTTTTATTAAATTTAACTTTATTTAAAAATAATGATAAATATAATCATTTAAGAACTTTTACAAATTATTTTAAACAAAAAATTTGTAGATATAAAGAAGTTATTTATCAAGAAAATAATTTATATGAAAAAAAACATTTCATATATTTTATTCAAAGTGGAGAATTTGAAACAAAAGCAAATAAAAATATAAATGAAATTGATGAAATATTAAAATCAACATCTTATAAGCATAAATTAAGTGAAACAAATGATATTGAAACTTTAAAAGAATATTCAATTCAAAAAGAATTTAAATTAGAAACTTTTGGTATAAATGATATAATGGGACTTAGTGATTGTGTATATAATAATAAATATTTATTTACAGTTTCTTGTAAAACTAATCATTCAATTATATATGAAATTAATATTACTTTTTTTAAAATGTTACTAAATATTAGTCCAATTATTAAAGAAAGGTTAAAAAAAGTACAAAAAGTGAAAAATAATGTTATTACTAATTTACTTTATAAACAAAGAGAAAATTTAGTTGAAATTATTAGGAAAAAATATCAATTTGAAAATTATTCAAAAAAAAAATTTAAATGTTCTACAAAAAAATTAATAAATAAAATAGAAAGGCCATTATCAGAAAGAAAGGAAATTTCAAAAAAATCATTTATAAATAAAGTTAATAAAAAGACTTTTTCAGAATCTAATATAATTAATAATAGAATTCATTCAAGACAAAAATCTGATGGAGGATATTTTTTTAAAGGATTTTTAAAACCAAAAAATAATATTCCTAAAAATTTGGAGATTGATGTTTTTATGAAAGATGAAACTACTAATTCTACAAGTAAATATAATCATTATAATAAATCTTTTAGAACTATTAGTGTAGGATTAAATTCAAAATCTTTTAAATCATTTAAAAAAAACAGTAAATTTCTTGAAAACAATAAATATGATAGAGAATTTAAAAAAAAAATAATAGAGAAAGATAAAACAATACAATTAAAAATTATGCCTAAACAAAGTTCTCAAATTTCAATTTTTAAAAATAAAATAAGAAATGTTATAAATCCAAATTTATATTATAATAATAATTTTTTAAATCTTCTTGCTTATGATGATTTCAATAGAAATTATAATACTTTTAGATATTTTAAACCAAATAAAGAAGATTTAAAAGATTCTTTATATAGACTTGAAATATTTTCTGCTATGAAAAAAAAAAGTTATAGATTGATTTCAGGAAGAAATAATTCAAATGCAATTATTAAAACTAAAAATAAATATTGTATTTCAAATTAATTTTTTAATTATATGAAATAATTGTATTTTTTAATAATTAATTACCAAATTTATGAGTCAATATTTTATCTTGAAAAATAAAAATATTAATTTTTAAATTATAATACTATTTTTCTGTTAATTTATTTATTCTTGTAAAAACGTTAGATAAAATTAATCTTATATTGAAAATATTTAATTATTTTTAATAATTTGCTTAAATTTTATATTGTTATAAAATTTTTTATTTATATTAAATAAATATTTAATAAAAAAAAATAATAAATATACTATGATTTTGTTATAAATAAAAGATTAAAGAAAATTTTTTCATTACAAAGAAACTATTAAACTATTTGAGAAATATATTCTATTATTTATATCTTATAAATGTTTCATCATCATTTTATTTTTTTTATAAAGTTCATTATTTTCCAAAAATATATTATTTTTCTTTTTCTTATATATCAATCTCCAGGTGAGATTTTTTAAATCGTTTTTTCATCTTATTTTTTTTTAAAATTCCTAAATTTGAAAATTGATTTTTTTTTTAATTTAAAATATAATAAATATTTTTTTAGTAAAATCAAATTCATGAAAAAAAAGAAAAAAAATAAATAACAAAAAATAAAAAAATTCCATAAAAAACAATATTATCTCAAAAAAAAAAAAACTAAAAAAAGGAAAAAAAAACCCTTAAAATAAAGTAATAAACATGAAAAAATTTAATAAACAAGAAAAAATTTCAACTTTCATTATTTTTAAGAATACCAGTAAGCCATTTAAAAGCATCATCTAATCCTTTTCCAGTTTTAGCAATAGTTTTAAAGATAGCCCATTGTCTATTTTTAATTTCAGTAAGTCCCATATTTTCAGAAATTTGAACATCACTTAAGCAACCTTCAACATCTTGTTTATTAGCTAAAATAGCAATAGGAACTCCTTTTAAATCATCTTCTTGTAATAAAAGAAATAATTCTTGTTTTGCAATATCTAATCTTTCTTTATCTGAAGAATCAATAACAAAAACAACTGCATTTGTTTTTGGATAATAACATCTCCAATATGGTCTTATTTCACTTTGTCCTCCTAAATCCCACATTTGAAAATTTATATTTTCATATTTTACACTTTCTACATTAAATCCTAATGTCGGTACGGTCACTTTCACTTCTCCAAATTGCATTTGATATAATAATGTTGTTTTTCCTGCATTGTCTAATCCTAATATTAATAAACGAACTTCTTGATTTGAAAATAATCCTCCAAATATTTTTGATAAGAGAAATCCCATTTTCTTTCTTTTTTTTTTTTGAATGTTTTTTTATTTTTTTTTTGAATATTTTATTTTTTTTTTTGAATTGTATTTATTTTATTTTATATTATTTTTTTTTTTGAATATTTTGTAATTTATGTTTTTATTTTGTGCCAAAAAGATATTATAAATTAATATAAATTTACAATTTATTCAAAAACATTAATTAAAATAAATAACTTTTTTTAATTTTTTTTTGAAACACAAATTTGTATACTATAACCATTTTTAACTTTATGTTGATATAAAGTATCATTTTCTTTAATAATTCCTCCTCCGAAAAGTAATCTAATAAAATATTCATCTAAATTAATATTATATTTTTCAGCATATTTTTCAATTAAATATTTTCCTTTTTCATTTTCTTTAACTTTCAATTTAATATTTTTTTGATTAGGAATATCAAAAAGAGTAATTTCAATTTCTTCATTATGAGAATCATCTTGAGGTAATAATTCTAATTCAAAATAAGGGTCATTAATACAAAAATTAGGAACTTTATAAAGATTTCCTTCTTTATCAATACATTGATTAATACAACCATCTAAAGTTCTAATTTCATTTTTATATAAATATTCTTCTGCTTTTATATGATCATATACACAAGCTTGATGAATTATTTTCCATTGTATTTTATGTGTTTGTTTTGAACTCCAAAATTTCTCTCTTAATGAATTTAATTCATCTATTTTTAAATTACATTTATATCCTGGCATTTGTTTTATTCCAAATCCTTTCATTTTATTATTTCCATATTCTGGCATATCATTAAATTTTGGGTCTGAATTTTCATTTATTTGATTATTATAATTATTATTATTTGGATTGTTTTCTTTTTTGATATTATTTGGAATTCTATTCTTTTTTTTTACATCATTATTATTACTTGAACCACAAATTCCCATTTTTAATTTACTAATTTTATTAAAAAAAATTAAATTAAATATTACAATAAATAGTTTTTTTTTTCAAATGTCTAATAACTATTACAGAAAAGATTTCCCTTTTTTTAAACTAAATATGGAAATATTTTTAAATTAGGTGTTATATTTTTTTTTAAATTATAAGAACAATTGCAAAATAATTACCAATATTAAAATGGAACTCCTGACAAATTAGATTAGAATTATGAAAAAAAGACTTAAAAATAATAATCCTTATTTAAATATTGTAATTAAAGTTAAAGTGAATTTTTTTAAAATTTGAAAAAATCTAAAATTATGAAAATATTGAAATTAAAAGAATTTAAGATTAAGTTAAATATTAAACAAATGAGTAAATTATAAAAAAATGAAGTAATAAATAAAAAGTTAATAAGAATGATAATTATAATGAATGAAATTTTGATAAGATTAATGATAATAATATAAAAGTGCATAAAACATTGTTTAATTTATATGATAATCATTTTAGAAGAAAAAAAAATTTATTTATTAAATAAATTAAGTAAATAAATAAATAAATACATTTCTTGAGTTAAGGAAATATTTGGTACAAAAAAAATATAATTGATTATAAATAATCATTATATTTAAAAAAATAAAATCATTTGATACAAGAAATGTATTGTTAAATAAAAGAATAAAATGTCAATTTAAAAGAAAAATCATATATAATCCAAATGAATCTATATAATAAAGTAATTTCTAATAATATCATAAATGATAAATCGGATTGTTTTTCCATAAATTGTAGGAAATAATGACGGAATTTTGATATTAAAACAGGATATTTTAGTGAATTTATAGAAATAAATAAATCAACTAGAAGAAAAGATAATAAAGATTCAACCATCAAAGATTAGAAAAAACTAAAAATCCCTTATCATTTGAAAAAAATAACATTTTTTAAATATTAAAAAAAACTTTAAAAAAAATAAAAATTAAAACACCTTGTAAAAAGAATAAAAAAATACATAAAAAAAAATTAACATTAATATCCCTGAATTTAATATATTAATAATATAACTTAAATGGAGGCTCAATTAGATAGACCAATACAAAATAATGAATATGATCAAACTTTAAACATGAATACAGTACAAACAAAGCAACCAAGAGATACATTAATGAATAATCAAAGAAGAGACAAATTAAAGGAAACATTAATTGATAAATTTATGCAAAGTTTTGGTGAAATGGCAGTTAAGCCAATAATAGAAAAAGAAGTAACAACATTTTTAAAAAGAGATAAATTAAATGATTATGATCTTCAACAACTTGAAAAAACAATTCAAGGGAAATTAACAGTGAAAAAAAAGAAAAAAGATTTAAGAAAAAATTTAACAAATCCAAGAAATCAAGCTTATCAAAATACTAATATAAATGTTGAAGAAGTTAAATTACCTGATATAAATCAAAATAGACTTCAAAATAAAAATTTATGTTCTTGTGAAAGATTAAATCAAAGTAGAATGAGCGGAGCAAGTGATTTAGATAAATTTGATGATAGAAATTTAGGAGATCAATTAAGAGATGAAGAAATGAAAGATTTTCAAAAAATTAATTTAGGAGGAAAAGAAAAAGAAAATAATAAAATTGATTTTGATTTTTCAAAATATGCTGATGAATGGGATGCAATAAATATGTATAATAAAATGAAATTTGAAGAAGATAAAAAAAAAGAAAAAATAAAAGACCATGAAATGAAAATAAGAACAAAAAATGATTTAGATAATCAAATAAAACAAAAAATAAAAAGAGAATATGAAGAGAAATTAAAAGCATTAGAATATGATGCATTAGTAGATAAACATTTAAAACATTTAGATGAATTAGAAGCTAAAAAAAAAGAAGAAATAAAGAAAAGAATATTAAAAGAAAAAGAAATGAGAGATAAACAATTAAGAGAACAATATGTAAAAAAAAGAATAGATTATTTAAAGAATAAAAAATATGAAAGAGCTTTAGTAAAAGAAAATCAACAACAATTAAAAGATGAAAAAAAAGCAGAAATTGAAAGAAAAAAAGCAGAAAGAATTGCAATGGAAAAAACAGTTCAAGATAATTTATTAAGAAAAAAAGTATTAGCAGAACAAGAAAAAAAAGAAAGAGAAAATGATATAAGAATAATGGAAGATGCAACAGCATTAGATATAAAACATGAAAATGAAAGAAAAGAATATTTTAAAAAAATAGAAAGAAATGCAAATTCTTTTGCAGGAAAAGCAGTTGAAACTGTTTTAAAAGCTCAAAAAGAAAAAAAGAGAATTGAAGAAGAAAAATTAAAAGAATATGAAAGAATTATGAATGAAAGAGCAAAAGAAGAAGATGAAAGAAGATTAAGAGAAATTGCACAAGGAAAAATAAATTATAGAAATTATTTAGATAAACAAGTTGCAAGAAGAAAATTAGATGATGAATATGAAAGAAAAGTTGATTTAGAACAAGGAAGAATTTGGAAAGAAGATACTAAAAGATTTTTAGAAAGAGAAAAAGAAGTTGCTAGAATTATTAGAGAAATGAATAAAAGAAATTTAGAAGCTCTTGATGAACAAGTTAAAAGAGGAAAAACTATTGTTGATCATGGAATGAGTGAAACTGAAAAAGCTATGAATAGAGAAGTTTTAAAAGAAGCTGCTCAAATGTAATTTTTTTTTTTTTGAATTTACAATAATAATTAGGTTAAAGTGATGTTTTTTAATTTTGATATTTTTTTAAAAAATGAATTTATTTTATTATAAAAAATTTTTTTTTTATTTTTATTTTTTTTAATTTATTTTTGTAACTTATATTTTAATTTTTTATTTTTTATTTTAAGGAAATTAACTTGTTTAATTTAATTTTATGTTTTTTTATTTTTATTTATCCTACTTTATATAAAAGAACTGATATTTGACCTACTGAAAAGAATATATAAGTTTTTTCTTCATGAGAAAATGATGAATAAAAATTTTTTCCTACTACACAATGCCAATTTGGTTGATATTTTTTATCAAAAAATTCTTTCATTTGTCTACTTACTTCTGCTTCATTAATTTCTGTATGTCCTAAAAATTCTTTTGCTTTTGTTTCTGCATCTTTTTTCATTTCACTTGTTATTTCCATATCTGTTGAAATAAGGTTCATTTTTAATTTAATTAATTTTCTTTTTTTTTATTTTTTTAAAATCTTTTAAAATTATTAAATTGAAATGTTAAATAAAGGTAATTTTTTTTTAAAAAATACTTAAGTTTTCAATATATTTATTTAATTATATTAATTTATTTTTTTTCTTCTTTTTTATTATCTTCTTCTTTTTTTTTATTGTTATCTTTATTATTTTCTTTATCTTTTTCATCTTTCTTATTATCTTTTTTCTCAGGTTGTTTTTCTTCTTCTTTCAACATAATTTTATTATTAATTAATTTATGTAAAGCAACAATAGTTTTAGTAATCCAACTTAAATATAAAACTAGATAATTATTATTAGTTTGTATACTCATAGCTTTAATAACACTTTCAGTTTCAAAATTAGGTAAATAATTAAAAATTTCTTGTATATTATAAATAATTTGTGGATTAATAGGAATTTTTTGATTAATAACTTTGTCTAAATAATTTTTAATTTCATTTAATCTTTTAATTAAAGCTTTAAAAGACATAACTTTATCATTAGCTAATTTAGTAATATTTCCTTCTCGATTAGTATCATTAATATCTCTTAACATAAATTCAACCCCAATTTCTTCAGGTAAAGAAGCTTCAATAGTAGTATTTAATTTAAAGAAAGTTTTAATTAATTGACCATCTTTATCAACTTCTTCTTTCATAGTATAACTTTCAGTAGGAATACCTAAACTTTCATTATTTTCTTTAACATCAATAATAACAAAAACAGGATTTTCACAATATTTCCTAAAAACTTCATTAATTTCAATATCATGAGGACGAATTTTTGGTCCTGAAGAATACCATCCAACAATTTTTTCTTTATGATTAATTTTTTGAAACATTTCAAGCATATCTTCTGAATATATATGATCAACAAACCAAACTTTTTTATCTTTTGGATCTTCTTCAAAAGGTAATGCATAACAATTTGTAACATCTACTTTATCATCTACATATTCTCCTAATAATGCCCCAACTACTCTTCTATTTGTTCCTAATGCTGAACGGTTATAATGATCTACTACACTTAATAATACTATTGGATGTACTGCTACTGTTTCTTGTGTAAATGTTTTTTTGTTCATTTTTTTTTTTAAATATAAATTTATTTTTTGAGTTTTTTATTATGTAATTTATTGGGTTCTACAAATTTATTTTTTTTTTTTTTAATTTTATTTTTTTTTTAATTTATTTATTTTGAATTATTTTTTTAATTTTTTTAGAGTATATAACTTAAAATTATAAATAAAAAAAATGGGAGGTGAATTATCACAAGAAAAAAATGATCAAGGAAATAAAGGTTCAAAAACATCAAGACATAAACATCATCAATTAGAAAAAAACGATTCAAGAGAATCAATTCAATCAACAAATCAGAACACAGAATCAAAATCGCATCGTGGAAGTGTATCAAAAATGAAGAGAAAAAAGGAGAAAATAGCAATAGTAGCGAAAAATAAAGCATCATCAAATCATGAAAAAAAAAATTTAGAAGTAATTCATAAAGGAAATTCTCAGAAAGAAGATTATGATTTAATATATGATATAATAGATAAACATTTAATAATGCAAACATTAAATGAACAAGCAAGAAATGAAATAATTGTCACAATGTCATTATGTAAAGTAAAAGAAGGAGTAACATTATTTACAGAAGGTCAAATAGGAAATTATTGGTATATTGTTCATGAAGGAAAATTAGAAATGTTTATGAATGGAAAATTAAAAAAAGAAATGAGTAGAGGAGCTTCTTTCGGAGAATTTGCTTTAATTAATAATGCTCCAAGAATTACTACTGTTAAAACTATTACTGAATGTCAATTATGGGTTATGAAAAGAGAAGTTTTTAGAAAAATTATTGATTTTATTTTTCAATTAAATTATAATGAAAATAAAAAATTTTTAGATTCTATTAATTTACCTTTAGAAGATTCTTTTAAAACTATTCTTGCTAATAATTTACTTCAAGAAAAACATAAAACTGGAGATTATATTTGTAAAGAAGGTGATTTAGGTAATTGTATGTATATTATTAAAGAAGGAGAAGTTAATTGTATTAAAAATGATAAAATTATTAGAACTTTAAAAAAAGGAGATAATTTTGGACAAAAAGCTATTCTTGAAGAAACTAAAAGATCTTTAGATGTTGTTGCTAAAACTAATTGTGTTATTTGTTCTATTTCTGTTGATTTTTTCAAAAATCAATTAGGTGCTAATTATAAAGAACAATTATATTTTAGTTTTATTAATTTAGCTTTTCAAAATTCAAAATATTTTAATAAAATTCTTACTAAAATGTTATTAAAGGTTTTCTCTTATTTTAATTATAAAAATTATGGTAAACATCAAATTATTTTTCAAAAAGGAGATATATTAGAAAAGAAAATTTATATTGTTTTAGAAGGTTCAATTGTAAATAAATTAACAGGATATGTTGAAGCAAAAAGATATGAATTTTTATATGAAAAAGAAATATATGACAATAAACCAATAACTTTAAATTATGATTTAATAGCAGATCCAGATTGTATTTTAGCAGAAATTGATTTAGATAAATTTCAAGAAATTTTAGGAGGAAATATTGAAAAAATCCAAAAACAAGCAATAGAAAAAAGTAATTTTGAAAATATAGCATTTTTCAAAAATTTAAGTGAAGATAAAGTAGAATTATTAGAATCAAAATTAAAAATAGAAACATTTGAAAATGGAAGAAAAATAATTACTCAAGGTGAAATTGGTGATAAATTTTATATAATTAAAAATGGAAGAGTTGATTTTTTTGTTAATTCAAAATATGTAAGATCATTAAATGATGGAGAAGAATTTGGAGCAAAAGCTTTAATTGTAAGTGAAAAAAGATCTGCTACTGCAATTGCAAATGGTCATGTTATAGTTTATTCATTAACTGCAGATGTATTTAAAAGTATTTTAGAAACAAATTTATTAAATTATTTCCAAAAAAAAATTTATTTAGAAGATAATACAATAGAATTAAAAGATTTAGATAATGTTAAAGAATTAGGTTCTGGTAATTTTGGTTTTGTTAATTTAGTTCGAAGTAGAAAAAATAAACAATTATATGCAATAAAAGCTCAAAATTTATATCAAATAAAAAAAGAGAAATTAGAAACATGTATAGAATTAGAAAAAAATGTATTATTAAAAGTAGATCATCCTTTTATAATGAAAATGGTAAAATATATGAAAAATGAAACATTTATATTTTTCTTAATGGAATATATAAAAGGAAAAGAATTATGGGAAGTAATTCGTGATATAGGATTATTAAATAAAGAACAAACCCAATTTTATGGGGGAAGTATGTTATTAGCAATAGATTATCTTCATAAAAAGAAAGTAATATATCGTGATATAAAGCCAGAAAATATAATGGTAAATGATATAGGATATATAAAAATAATAGATTTTGGAACAGTAAAAGAAATAAAAGAAAGAACTTCAACAATTATAGGAACTCCTCATTATATGGCTCCTGAAATTGTTAAAGGAGGTGGTTATACTTTTCAAGTTGATATTTGGTCTATTGCTGTTTGTATGTATGAATTTTTCTGTGGAAAATTACCCTTTGGAGAAGATTATGATGATCCTATGATGGTTTATAAAAGTGTCATGAGTGAAGAATTAGAATTTCCACATTATGTTCATGATGAACCTTTTATCAGTTTATTAGAAAAAATGCTTAGAAAAAGTCCCACCAATAGATTATGGAAATTTCAACAAATTAAGCAAGATCCTTATTTTAAAAATTTCGATTGGAATAAATTAATTTCTTTATCATTAGATCCTCCTTATAAAATTAAATTTAAAGATAAAGATGATAAAGGACAAACTATTCCTTATTTAGCTTATTTGAAAGGAAAAGATGTTAAAAAAATTAAAAAAGGTAAAAAATTAAGTGCAAGAGGGGCTGAATTTGAAAAATGGTTTAATAATTTTTAATTATTATTGATCGAAGTTTTCATTATAAATAATAGATATTAAATGTGGTATAATAAAAGTTATTTATTTATGATTAAGAAATGAATTTTGTGTTTAATTTCTTATTTACTTTTAAATTTAACATATATTAATATAAATATAAAAATAAATTTTAATGAGTTTAATTTAAATAAATAAAAAAATTCCAAATTAATTTAATAATTTATTTAAAACACAATTAATAATATTAATTAAAAATGATTGATGTAACTCTCGGAAGAAAATCAAAAGCCTCTTTACGTTTAGATTTATTAAAATGTTTTGGTGCAGATTTCCAACAAGATATTAAAGAACCATTATTATTTGCAGGAGAAATGGGAAATTCATTAATTTATCCTGTAGGACATCATATAGCAATAAGAGATATATTTATAAGAGAAGAATTAAGAAAAAATGATATAATGTTTATTTACAATGAAGATGATATGGTAAAAATAAATTCAATGAATATAACAAAAGATTATTCTCTTCTTTTAGTATGTGAAAAAAAAATAAAAACTGCATGTATAAGTATATATAATTTAAGTAAATTGAATTTTAAATCAATTATGATATTTAAACCAAAAAGAAGAGTAATTTCAACAATTTATAGTGAATTTACAACAGCTTCATTTTCATTAGATGGAAATTATATTGCATCAATTGGAAAAGTAAAAAACTCAAATGAAATTCATGGTATAATTTGGGATGTTCAAATATTTCAATCATATAAAGAAGATAATTATAAACCAAAATGTGTATTTCCTTTACCAAATGGAGTAACTAAAATAACAATAGAAAATAAATTACTTTGTACATCAGGTGAAAATCATTTATCATTTTGGTATATTTATGAAAACAGTGTAAAAGAATTTAAAAATCCAATTAGAAATTTAAATTTAGCTTTATGTAATTTTGTAGGTCATGAATGGTTACCTTTAAAAACACCAACTTTAGCAGCAATAACAGAACAAAGAGAATTATATATTTTTGAAGGTATGAATGATTCTCCAGGAGGTTCATTTACAAAAAAAGAAGATGATGATGATCAATTATCAATGAGAGTAGAAAGATTTGTAATTAAACAACATTTACAAAATATATTTAATAATGAAAGTATAATACCATGTATTATAAAATGTTTTTCAAAAGGAATTATAATAGGAAGTACAAAAGGTCATTTATTATTTGTAGAAAAAAATACAATTGGAGATTCAGTTTCATTTACTCCAATAAGATATACTAAAAGAGAAAAACAAGCAGGAGTGACTGGAATAGCAATAACAAAAAATGAAGAATATGTTTCAATATCATATGATTCTAATGAAATTGCATATTTTGGAATAAATAAAATATTTGATAATTTAAAAACAGTAAATTTTGAATTAAAAATGAATTTAGTTTGTGATGGTTTTCATCAAGGACCAATAACTTCAATGGATGTTGCTTTACAAAGACCAATTATAGTAACAACATCAAAAGTAGATAAAACTGTTAGAGTATGGAATTTTTTAACAGGACATTGTGAATATTGTAAAATTATATTAACTGAAAAAGAAAAAAATCAAGAAAAAGAAATGGATATTTTAGCAGTAGCTATTCATCCAAATGGTTATTATTTAGCTATTAGTGATAGAGAAATGATTAGATTTTTTCATTTATGTTATAAAGAATTAAGATTTTATAATAATGATTCTACTGCTAATGAAAATCCAAAAAGCGATTGTCATTTATTAAAATTTTCTCATGGTGGTCATTTATTAGCCGCTGTTAGTGGTAAATTTTTATATATTATTAGATCTTATACAAGAGAAACTTTAAAAACTTTTGAAACTCCTCATAATAGTGATATTCAAAGTATTTTCTTCCATGTTCAAGATTATTATGTTTATACTGTTGGTTTAGATGGTTTAGTTGTTGAATATAATTTATTTAATTATCATTTTGAAAAAATTTCTAATAAAATTGTTACTTATAATTTTGGATCTTTTTCTTATTTAAATAAAAGTCAAACTTGTATTATGGCGACTGGGAAAGAAGGACAAGATAAATTTGTAATTAATGAAATATTATGTACAGATATAGATAATTCTACTAATATTAATGTTGATTCTGATAATCCTTTTCCATTAAATTCAATAACAAGAACAAATGATTTATATACTCATTATATTGATAAAAATTTAACTTCAATTTGTTGTATAAAATCAAAAAGATTTGATATAGGTTCTTATGCAACAGGAAGTGAAGATGGTTATTTAAGTTTATATCCAAGTTTACTTTGTTTAGATACAAGAGGAAAACCAAATCCAAATATAATTTCTCCTTGGAAAAGTGTAAAAAGTCATAGAGGAAAAATAACAAATATATTATATAATAGAGATACAAATTTATTATTTAGTTCTGGTGATGATGGTAATTTATTTATTTATTGTATTCATGAATTACAAGATGGAGAAAATTTGTCTTATGAAGATAATACTAATGTTGTTGGAATGAATCAAATTGCTGCAATTTTAGATGAAGGGTTAGGAGATAATGTTTTATATCCTTTAGGAAGTATTTTTGTTCAAGAAGAAGAAATTATTTCTCAAAATAATTTAATTAATGATTATAAAAATCAAGAAGCTAAATTAAAACAAGAATATACTAATAAATTAAGAGAAAGAGAAATTGAATTAAATAAAATCAGAGAAAATGAAACAAATGATTTAAAAGATCTATTAGAACAAGAAAAAATGTCAAAAAAAAGAGAAATTGAGAAATATAATGAAAAATTAAATAAAAATAATGAATTACATCAACAAGAAATTATGAATAATGAAAAAAAATATACTGAAAGAATTGATCAAATGTCAAATACAATTCATGATTTAAATTCTAAAATATATTCTTTAAAAGCAGAACATGAAGTAGATTTAAAGAAAAAAGATGAAGGTTATGAAAAGAAATTTAGAGAAATTGATCAAGAATTAAGAAGTAAATTTGAAGAAATAAAAAATAATAATGATAAATTAACAAATGAATTAAATACAAGGCAAAAATTAGAAGAATATAAATTTATTCATTTAGATCAAGAACATGAACAAGAAATAAATTATAAAAATGAGAAATTTGAGACAATAATTGCAAAAATGGAAAAGGAAAAATTAATAAATCAAGGAGAAATATCAACATTAAATAATGAAAAGAAGAAATTATTAAAAGAAAAAGAAAAATTAGAAAATGAAATTAAACATCAAAAAGAAGAAATTGATAGACATATTAAAAATATTGAATCATTAAGAAAAGCAAATGAAATGAAAGAACAAGAAAAAGAAGAATTAAAAAGAAAATTAAAAGAAAGTGAAGGAATACTTCAAGAAAAAAGTAAATTAGCAGGTTTTAGTTCTAAATTAAAAAATGAATTATATATTAAAAATGTTGAAATTATGTCAAAATTTAATAAACAACAAATTGAAAATACAGAATTAAAAGAAACTTCAAAAAATATAGAAAAAGAATTAGATGAAAATATTAGGTTATTAGCAAATAGAGAAAAAGAAATTCGTAAAAATCAAATTTTATTAGAAGAATATAAAGAAAAATATGAAAGAGAAAGACATAATGCAAAATTAATAGAAAAAGATTTTGATAATTTATTGCAAAAAATATATGATACTTTTCAATCAAATGATAAAAATGTGATTATAAAAGGAATAAGAAAAATATATAATATATATTTAACAAGTGATGTAGTGAAAAAAATAGATTCAAGTAAATTAAATGTAAATATAAGAGATGAATTAACAAAACAAATAGATTTTCTTCAAAAAGGAATTTTAAATATAACAGAAACTAAAAATAGAAGAGAATCAAATCAAAATTCAGAAATATTTAAAAAAACAAGAGAAAATGGAGAATTAATTAAACAATTAAATGCAAAAAAAAAAGCATATTCTGAATTAGAAAAAGAATTTCATATAGTTAAAAGTGATTTAAGTGCATTAAAAAAGAAATTTGAACAAATACAAAGAGAACAAAATATGAAAGAAAATACAAGTAAACAACAACAATCTGTAAATGATAATTTACCTCATTTACATAAACAAATAAATACAGAAAAAGAAAATAATTTTAATAAAACATTATATCAAATGAATAATACAAATGGACTTACAGCAGTTTCTCAATTTAATAATACTCAAAAAAAATTCAATATGACAACAACTGAAAAAAAAAGTTGGAAAGATACTAAATTATATAAAGGAAATTCTCTTTCTTCATTTAGAGAAAATAGAAATGATGCTTATAAAATGAGTGAAATTAAAAAAATATTAGAAGAAAAAAATGAAATTATTAGAAGATTAAGAGTTGAAAATCAAATTTTAAAAAATAATCTTGTGGCAAAATCTAGTGAAAAAGAAAATGGTAATTCTTTAATGAATAATGGTGTTTCTTCTTTTTCTTAAATTTTAACTTTTTTTATTTTTAAAAATTTTAATATAAATTTTTTGATTTCTATTTCATTTTTCTTTTTTAAGGAATAATTAATTATAATTTTTTATATTTTTTTAATTATGTTTTTTAATACTCTTGGTAACATTGTAGGTATAAAAAAAAATAGAGAAGGAAATAAAAATGTTAATTTTACTATATATTTTTCAAGAGATAAATCAAAAAAATTAATAATTGATATAAATCCTGAAGATGATTTAATAAATATTGAAGAAAAATATAAAGAAGATTATAAAAAATTAATTCCTAATTATGAAAATTTAATTAAAGAATATCAATATATAATAAAAGAAGTTCAAAATTTATATCAAGAATTTATTATTTCAAATAAATTTAAGCCTTATTCAAATTTAAAAAAAGGTAATTATGAATTATATTATATAAAGTATTATAAAAATATTGAATTAATGTCAGACTTTGCAATGAATCAATATTATAGCAATGATACCCAAAATGATGATGATGAAACAAATAATTCAAAAAAACAAAATAAAAATAATCAGAAAATAAAGAGTGATTCAGTTTATAAATATTCTCGGAAAGCAAACAAATATGTTAAAGTGAATTTAATTTTATATAATGAATATTGTGAAATAATAAAAAATCAAAAAAACATAATAATTCCATTCTATTATATTGTGTCAATAGACTCTCAAGAATATGATAAAAAATTTAATCTTCTTGATTTAATAGTTGGATTTCCACAAAAAATGAAAAATTATTTAATTGCAATTCCAAAAGGAAATTTTGGTCTATGGGAATCATTATTTTTTACTCAATTTGTTTGTATTAAAGGAAAGTATGAATTTAAAGTATCAAAAGAAGATATATCATATATTATAACAAAAAGATGTGGTATATTAATACAAGCTTTAAATATAAAAGATAGTTTTGAAGGTATGTTGATTAATAAAAAAACTAAAAATAATGTTTTAAATAAAATAAAAGACCAAAAAGTAAAAAGTTTACTTCAATATATTACTAATTTTAAATTATCTGCCTTTGATGGAAAATATGAAAAAGCTTTTGAAAATTTTAAAGAAATTATTGATATATTATCTTCTAATCAGGATTTTGAAGGAAAAGAAGAATTTCAAGTTTTATTAAATATAAATGATGAAATTTTAAATAAGAAACAGGAAAAAAAAATACTTAAAATTGATTTATTAGATAAAATTTATAATTATTGTTATAATCACTATTTCAATAATATTAATTCTGAATTAAAAGAAAATAATAATGACTTAATATATTTTATTACTGAATCCAATAATGATTTAATAAATCTAGAGAGTAGTATAAATAATTACTTACAAAAATAATTATTTAAAAACATTCCTAAAAAATTAATTGAAATTACTAGAAAAATAATTTAAAAAACAATTAAACTTCCCAAAAAAAAAATAGGTAAAAAACTAGAACATTTATTTATTAATAAAACAAAAAAAAAGCTCAAAATAAATAATTAAAATTTAAAGAAAATAAGGAACAATAGTTCTGGGGGGTTTACTATTTGCACTTTCAGAAGCAGCATTAAAAATTTGGAAATTTCTTTCTAAATTATAACCTAATTTAAGAATAGAAGCTTTATTTCCGCATCGATAGCAATAATTAGGGGCAGACCAAACAGTAAGTAAGTTTTGATTATCAAACCAATATTTAAATCCTTCCATAACTAATTGATGAGCTCTACAAACTAATTCTAAATTATTAATATAATTAAATTCATCTACTACTTTACTTCCAAAAATCCAACCTGCACCTCTACTACTCATAAGCCAATATTCTATATTATCAGGATCACTCCACATTAAATCACAAAATGCACCTTCATGTGGAATTTCCATTTTTCTATTTAGTAATCTAATTTGATCTACTGTTGAAATTGAAGGACTTAATCCTCCATGAATACAAAATATTTTACCTTCAATTAAAGCTGCAATAGGTAAATAATCAAATAAATCTGTAAAATAATTCCATACATTAGAATTACCATAT
>JAJJKW010000219.1:0-103101 GCA_023805745.1 Isotricha sp. YL-2021b | reverse complement strand
CCCCAATTTATATTATTTGAGATTATTGCACTAGGTTTTGGAGTTTTATTAATATTTAACATAATTTTTAATTATTTTAATTTAAAAATAATTATTTTTATTATAATTATTTTTATGAAAGAAAAAAATGATGGAAATATTTTAACTGAAAAAGAAGAAGAAATAAAAAAAAAAATAGAAAGTTCCATAGAAGAATTAAAAAATAAATTGAAAAATAAAAAAAATGATAACCCAATTAAAGAAATAAATTCAATTAATATTATTGAAAACAATGATAATATAGAGGACGAAAAACCTTATATTATTGTAGGATTTATTGGAGGTAGTGACATAATAGAATATTTTTTTAAATTAGTTGCAAATCAATTAGAAATAGAAGATATATATGAGAATAATGATATTTTGCAAGCAAATAAAGATACAATTTTATTACAAGTTCCAAATAATAAAAATGACAATTACAATAAAAATAAAGATAAATTAGATGATTATTTAATTGAAAATAGTTCAATTATTATATATGTATGTAAAAATGATGAATTTAATTATGATACTTTTCAAAAAATAAATTCTAAAATTGTTGAATTGAAAAAAAGGATTCAATTATTGGTTATTCATTATCTTGAAAATATAGAAGATACAGAAGATTTTTTAGATTGTTTTTCAAGTTTTTCAAAAATATTTAGAACTAATTCTTTAATAGATGATTCACTAATAACTTATTCAATGAAAGATGATAAATTTAAATCTTATCATTTTTTTTTCAAAAGAATGATAGAAAATGACGAATATAATCAAAATAATTTAAATCTAATAAAAACAATTATTTTAAATAATACATTTTATAAAAATAATCATAAATTTAAAATTGATGAGAATCAAATTAAGATTACTTTTCAAAAAAATGACGATAAATTATATTTTAATTTTCCTGAAGAAATAAATAATTTAAAAGTAGAAACAGAATTAGAAAATAAAACTGGAAAAATAAATTTTACTTTTACATTAAATAAAGATGAAAAAAACAAAATACAAAAATCTCTTCTTTACATGGACTATCCATTAAATGATTTTGAGCCTAAAAAAAATGAAGAAAATAAAAAATCAATATATTATACTTTATTAAATATATAAATGAAAAAAACATTAAAAATAACAATTAATATTTTAATATTTATTATTTATACATTTATAAAAATACAATGTCAAAAAAAACAATATGTGACACAAGTAATTTAGATGAATGGATAGAACAACTTAGAAACTGTCATCCTTTAGAAGAATGTCAAGTAAAATCTTTATGTGAAAAAGTATAAATAAATTTAAATAATAAAAAAAAAAATAAAAAAAAAAATTCCAAAAAAAAATTTTTTTTAAAATAAAATATAGGCAAAAGAAATATTAAAAAACGAAGACAATGTTCAACAAATAAAAACTCCAGTAACAGTATGTGGAGATATACATGGTCAATTTTTTGATTTAATAGAATTATTTAAAATAGGAGGAAATATCCCAGATTCAAATTATTTATTTATGGGAGATTATGTAGATAGAGGATATTATTCAGTAGAAAGTGTAACATTATTAATATGTTTAAAAGTCCGTTTTCCAAATAGAATAACATTAACAAGAGGAAATCACGAATCACGTCAAATTACTCAAGTATATGGATTTTATGATGAATGTTTAAGAAAATATGGTAATGTAAATGTATGGAAATCATTTACAGATTTATTTGATTATTTACCATTAACAGCAGTAGTAGATAATCAAATATTTTGTCTTCATGGAGGTTTAAGTCCTTCAATAGAAACATTAGATAATATTAAATTATTAGAAAGATTTCAAGAAGTTCCTCAAGAAGGTCCAATGTGTGATTTATTATGGAGTGACCCTGAGGATCGTTTTGGATGGGGAATGAGTCCAAGAGGAGCTGGTTATATTTTTGGACATGATATTAGTGAACAATTTAATCATAATAATAAATTAACTATGATTAGTAGAGCTCATCAATTAACTATGACTGGGTATAATTGGTGCCATAATAGATATGTTTGTACTATATTTTCTGCTCCTAATTATTGCTATCGATGCGGTAATCAAGCTGCTATTATGGAAGTTGATGAACATCTTAGGTATACTTTCTTACAATTTGATCCTAGTCCTATTCAAGGAAATGGAGATGAGGGAAAAATTAATAAAAGAACTCCTGATTATTTTCTTTAAATGTTAATTATAGATTTTGAAAAGGGTTTTTATATGGGTTTTTTTTTGTTTTTCTTTTTTTTTAAGATAAATTATGGTTTTTTTTAAATTATTTTTTTTTGAAATTTGATATTTGGTTTTTTACTTTAATAAAAATGAATAAAAAAGTCTTTTTATAATTTATATAAGTTATTGTTTTAAAAAGAATTAAAAAAAAAATAAAAACAAAAATCAAAAAAATAAAAAATAAAATAATAAAAAATAAAAAAAAATCAAACCTAAAAAAAAATGTTAGAAACCCTGATAACCCAAACCGAAGTTTCCCAAAAAGGCTCCCAACTTGGTCCAGCGGGATGTTACGGTTTTTTAGGCGTAGCCTCTGCATTAATATTTGCGAATTTGGGAGCAGCATACGGAACAGCAAAATCCGGAGTAGGAATATCAACAATGGGAGTATTAAAGCCAGATAAGATAATAAAGGCAATAATTCCAGTAATTATGGCTGGTATATTAGGAATATATGGATTAATAGTTGCAGTTATTTTAGTACAAAAAGTTAATGGAGCTACTTCTTATTCCTATAAAGATGGTTTCACTCATTTAGCTTCTGGTCTATGCTGTGGAATCAGTTCTTGGGCTGCAGGAATTGCTATTGGAATTGCAGGAGATGCTGGAGCGAGAGGATTGGGACAACAGGATAAATTGTTCGTTGGGATGATGCTTATTTTAATTTTTGCTGAAGCTCTTGGGTTGTATGGACTTATTGTCTCTTTGATTTTAATCAGTTAAGTTATTATATTATTTTTTAATTTAATTAGCTTTTTTTTTATATTTTTTTTTTTTGGTTAAAAATGCTTTTTAGGAAAGAAAATGTTTTTTTGTTTAAATTTTTTTCTCTATTTTTTTATTTTGATTTATGATTTGTATTATTTTTTATGGTTTATTTTTTTTTAATTTTTTTTTGGGTTAATTTTCATATTGTTTTAACATGTTTTGGAGTATATCTATTTTTTGAGTTATTTCATTTAATTGTTTTTTACTTGAAAGAGAATCATTTCTTAATTTATTTCTTTGCTCATTTGAAACACCATATTTAATAGTTTGTTCTATTTCTTTTTCTTTTTTTTCTATTTGTTCCGCTAATAGAATTTTTCTTTCATTTGTATTTAAAATTTCACATATAATATTTTTTACTTGAATATTATTTATATGATATTTAATAAGTCTTGAAAGTACAGAAGCAAAAAATTCATTTTCTTCAATATATTTATTCGTAAAAATATTATTAGAATTACTATTATTTATATTATAATATTTATCTTGTATCATAGAATAATTTTTTGATGAACTTGTATTATTTTCAGTTTCAAAATTTTGTTTTTTAATTAACATTTTTTCAAGAAGATCTTTTTCTTTTTCTATCATTTTTATTTTTTCTTTATAATAATTTTCATTTCTATCTTTTTCACTTGTAATATATTCTATTTTATTATTTAATGATTTTATTTCATTATTTAATTGTTCATTTAAATTTTCTCTATTATTATGTTTTTCAAGATATTCTTTTATTTGATTATATTGATTTTCATAATATTTATTTTCTTTTTTTAATTCTTCAAATTGCTCTTTTAAATGGATATTTTCTCTTGTTAAATTATCAAATTCATTTTGATAATCTTTTAAATAGGAATTATCATATATTAAATTATTATTTTTATCTTTTAAATCAGATAATTTTTTATTCAGTTCTTCATTTTCTTTTTGTATTAAGTTCATTTTTCCTATTTCATTACTTAAAATAGAATTTTGTTTTTCTAATTCATTATTTCTATTTTGTAAAGATTGTAAATCATTTAATTTTTTTTGATAATCAGAAGTAATATCTGAATAATTTTTTTCAAGAATTTGTCTTTCTGAATTTAAAGCTTGATAATCATTTTGAAAAGTATCATAAATATTTTTCATATCATTTAATTTTTGAAATTCATTATTTAAATTATTTAAATTATTTCTCATTTCATTATTTTCTTCAATTAAATTATTATTATCTTCTATTAATTTCCCTATTTGAATTATCATTTCACTATAATCAATATTATTAAAAAAAGTTTTCCTAATATAATCTAAATTATTTTTTATAACTTTATTTTTACCATTTGAAGATTCAATAATTTGTTTTAATTGTTTAATTTTAATTTTTTGTTGATCATTATTAATAATTTCTTGTTGTAATTGTTTCATAATATTTTCATAATCAATTTTTAATTTAAATTTCTCTTCTTTCAACAATTGAATATCATTTTTTAAATAATCTATATTACTATTGGTTATATTATAATCACTACTATTATTATCATTTAAATTTTCATTTTGAAAAAACATAATAAAAAAAAAATAAGAAACATTATTTTAAAATTAAAAATTTTTTTTTAATTAAAACAAAATTATTTTTTAAAAATATTGACAACATTTTTTTCTTTTAGCCAACATTAATTGTGTAGTAGCAGAAGGATTTTGAATAACAATACTAGTTCTTTTATCATCATCAATATTAACATTATTTTGTTTTGAATATTCATCCATTTTATCAATAATATTACTTAATAAATAATCCATACATTCATTAATATTTCTTCCATCTTTACATGAAGTATTAAAATAATAATCAAAATTATTCTCTTTACAAAATTGTTCTATATTTTCTTTATTAATTTCTTCATCAGAAACTAAATCAATTTTATTTTGAATTAATATAATAGGAATTCTTCCGCCATCAATAAATTGAGTATTTTCTTCAACAGATTTTTTCCATAATAAAGCTTTTTGTAAAGAATCTGAATTAGTTATATCAGAAACAATTAAACAACCATGAGCTCCTTTAGTAAAAACTTTTGAAGTATATATATTTTTATCTTGACCTGCAATATCCCAAAATTGAATTTTATAATAATTTCCTTTATATTCATATATTTTATAACTAAAATCAGACATTACTGTTGCTTTGTAATCTTCAATAAATTTATTTTTCATCCATTTATTACAAAATGATGTTTTTCCTGTTCCTGAATTACCTACTATTACTATTTTTAATGATGTTTTGCATTTTTGGAAATTTGATTTTGATTCTTTCATTTTTTAAGAATGTTAAAAAATAATAATATAGTTTAATTAGTTTTATTTTTTTTTTAAATTTTATTTTGGTTTAAAATTTATTTAATAAAGGAAAAAAATATTAAAATATTAATCTTGATATTGATGGAGAATTACATCTTAGTAATTTATTTGAAGTATTTTCAAAATTATTAGATGCATAAACTGAAGATATTCTTATTGGATTTTTATTTTGTTTTCTTCCTGATAAATATGAATGAGATTTTGATAAGTTATTATTTTTTTTATAATAATTTGAATTTGATTTTCTTAAATTTCCAATTCTATTATCTGGTAATATATTTTTTAACAATTTTGTATTTTCTTTTATTTTTAATTCTATATTTTTATTTTTTATATTTCTTTTTTCATATTTTGAAATATTTGAAAATATATTTAAAGAACTATCATTATTATTATTAAAATTATTATAATTTTTGTCGTTTAAATTTTCATTATTTTGTTTTTTTCTAATTGACATTTTTTTTTTCTCTTTATAATCTTTTGAAAAATCACTCATTATTTCATCAAAATTTTTATCTATTTCTTCCATTGATAAATCTCCAAATTTATTGTTTCCTCTATCTGTTATTAATTCATTATTTTTTGTTATTATACCAAAAACATTTTTAAGTTTTTTCTTTAATTTACTTTCTTTATAATAAGTTAGAGGAATTTTTTCCTCAGTTTTTTTCAAGTAATTTATTTTATTAAATATATTTTTATTACTATTATCATTTTCATTTTTTAAAAATGATTTTTTTTCAGTACTATTATCATAATATTCATTAAAATTAAAATAATTCCCATTTTTATCTTCAAAATAATTTTTAACTCTATTTCTATAACTTTTATTATTATTAAAATTATTATAATGTGTTATACTTTTTATTTTTTTCATTTTATCTTTTAAATAAACTTCAAAATCATTTAAATTATTATCTCTTAATTTTCTTTGATAAAATTTTTTTCTACTTTCATCAATAATTCCTTTCCAATTTTGAAAAGTACTTAAAGAATAAAAAGTAGAATTATTACTTTTTGATTCAAATAAATCTGATTTTTTCTTTTTTAAATTATTGAGTTTATTTTTTTCAATTTTTTCCCATTTATCTTCAAAATCTTTATAAAGAGAAAAATGTGAATTTTCTAAATTATAATTTTGCTCTTTATCTTTTTGATGATATTCAATATTATTTAGATTTTCCAAAGTTAAAGGAAGATTAAATTTTTCATTATCTTCTTCTTTACTGTTTATATCATAAACTTCATTAATTTCTTTAATATTAATTTTTTCTCCAATATCTTTTTCACTTTCAATTTCATTAACTTCTTCATCAAAAAGATCACAAATCATATTTTTAAAATTAAAATTTAAAATATAGAAATATTAAAATATTTTTTTTTAATAATTTTTTATGAAAGTTAAGGTTGTTAATTTGAATAGTTGGAATTTTAATTGTCCTTTTATTTCATTTAATAAAATGATTTTTCAAAGAGAAATGCAAAAAATTCAAAAAAAATTAAGCGTTGATAAGATTATGAAGAAAAATAGAAATCCAGTTTTTAAATTAATGTTATCTCCAAATCATAAAAGTCATTATGATATAAATCGAAGTAAACCTAGTTTTTTATTTAAAAATATTATGTCAAAAAATTTAAAAAAAGATAATATATTAGAATATAAAAACAAAGAATATAATTCTGTTAATTCTTTTATTTTGAATAGAATAAAAAACAATAATAAAAGAATATATTTAAATATAAAAAAAGATATTAATAAAAATAAAAGTTTGGATAAAAGTTCTCTTTCTTTAAATACATCAAAAAGTTCAAATAAAAGTTTTAATGAAATATTTAGTATTAATTCAAATTATTTGATTAATAGTACAAAGAATACAAGTTTAAAAATTAATGAAAAAAGTAAAATGAAATTGAAAAAAGTAAAATCATTTGCTTTTCATACTCCAATAACTAATAAATTTATTAAAGAAGCATTAAAAGAAAAATTAGAATATCCAATGATATCAATATTAAATTTATCTTCAAAGAATAAAAATAAAAAATTAATGAAAATATATTAAAAAAATAATAATTAATTATAAATAAAAATAACCTATAAAGAATAATTCATATAGAGAAAAAAAAATAAGCAAAATTTAAATATGAATTTATATTTTAATAAAAAGAAAGTAATCCTTTAGAATATAAAAATTTATTTAAAGCAGCATCAGAATTTCCTTTAGTTCTAACAAAACCAGAAACAATCATAGTTAATTGTTCACCTCCTTTTTTATTTTCATATTCAGAAATTCCTTTAGTTAAAAGAGTTATTTGAACTGATGCATAATCTTTTGCATCTAAAATTCTATTTGTTGCAAAACATCTTCTTGGTATATATAAATCTACATAATCTCCATTTGCATTTTGCATTTTTGAATCTTATATAAATTAATTAATTAATTCAATTAATTTAAATAAAATTCATAATTAATTTATTTTAATTATTTTAATTATTTTTCTAATATTATTTAATATATAAATATATAATTTATTTTTTCACTTGAGTAATTTATTCAATATAATCATTACAATGTGTTTCAATAAAAGGAATATTAATAATATTAATTATTATTTTCTCGGATTCTTTTAATTGAATTAATAATTCATCATTTGAATTGATTTGATAAAAATCATTTTGATATTTTTGATTATATTCATTTTTATCACTATAATTTATATTATCTATTTTGGAATTGTCTTTTATATCAATTAAATTTTTATTTTCCTCTTGATTTTTATTTTGTTTTTTCAATATATCTCTTATATTTACAACACCATTTGATTTTCTTTTTAACCCAAAATTATTTCTAACTATCCAATTCATAATAAACTATTTTAACTAAAAAATCAAACTTTTAAATAAATAAAAAAAAAGTAATAAAAAAAAATTATATAAAAAAATGTCAAAAATATCTAATGAACCATATTCAGAATTAACAGGTTTACCACCATCATTCTTTGAATTAAACAGAACAAATTACATAAATAATTTAAAAATAAGAAATCCACATTTAAATACAAATAGTGTAATTGCACTTCAAGGAGCAACATATACTCCAAAATATGATTCAGATTGTAATTATTATTATTTTGATCAAGAATCAAATTTTTATTATTTAACAGGAGTAAGAGAACCAAATATGAAAAGTATAATAGATTTAAGATCAAATGAATGTATATTATTTTATCAAAAAGAAGATGAAGAAAATAAAATTTGGATGAATGTTCCTTCATATGAAGATATAGAAAAAAAATATAATTTAAAAACATTACCAATGGAAAATTTAAATCAATATTTACAAAATAGAAATATGGAAGTAATATATTTATTAGATGGAATAAATGAAAATTCAGGAAATTCATGTTTAACATGTGAATTAAATTTTAAAGGAGATTATGAATATCTTCAAAAAAAAATATCTCATGATAAATATACATATATGGTACTTTGTGATACAAGAAGAGTAAAAAATAATGAAGAAAAAAAATTATTAGAATATATAGGTCATATATCAAATTTAGCACATATGGAATTAATGAAAAAGATGAAGCCAGGTAAAAATGAAAGAGAAATGGAAAATGAATTTTTACAATATTTAAGAGATAATTATTATTGTAGATTTTTTGCATACAATTGTATATGTGCATCAGGTCCAAATTCAGCAACATTACATTATGATTTAAATAATAGAGAAATGAAAGATGGAGATTTATTTTTAACAGATATGGGAATAAGATTTTGTGGTTATGTTTCAGATATAACAACAACATTTCCAGTTAATGGTAAATTTACAGAAAAACAAAAAAAAATATATGATATAGTTTTAGAATCAAATAGAAAAACAAGAGAAATAATAAAACCAGGAATAACAACATTTGAAGATATGGATAAAAAAAGTAAATTAGTTATATTAGAAGGATTACAAAAAATAAAAATATTAAAAGATAATTATTCTATTGAAGAAATGTATGATAATAAATTATGGTATACTTTTATGCCTCATAGTTTAGGTCATTTAGTTGGATTAGATGTTCATGATGTTGGTTTAAGAAATGTTTCTTATAAAAGTTTAAAAATTATTGATGATGGAACTTTTATTACAATTGAACCTGGAATTTATTTTGTTGATTTTTTAATGGATTCTGCTTTAAATGATCCTATTTTATCTAAATATATTAATAAAGATGAATTAGAAGAATATAGAGGATTTGGAGGTGTTAGAATTGAAGATGATATTATGGTTTATGAAGATCATGTTCAAAGCTTTCAAGATGAACTTCCGAGAACTACTAAAGAAATTGAAGATTTTATGGCTGCGAAATAAATTTTAAAAAATTGTTTTTTTTTTTTTTTTTATAGTTTTTGGGCTTTGAATTTTTTCTTTTCTTATTTTTTTTGAAATTAAAATTAGGTATTTAAATTTTAAAAAAATTTTGGATTTTTTTTTTAAAATCTTTTTTTTATTTTGGTTTTTGTTTATTTAAATTACTAATAATCATAATAATAAAATATTCATTTATAATAAAATGAAAATTTCTATAAAATACAAAAATATTTATAAATTATTTAATTGTCAAAAAAGGAGTTGAATTTATTTTCTCTTGTTTTAATATTCAATTTTTGGAACGAATTCGATAAAATGGAATTAATTCTTTTATTTTCATAAATATTTAAATTTTTATGACTAGGACTTTCATAATTTATTAAATCTAATATATTTTCCATTTTTCTTTTAATTTTATTATTTCTTCTTTTATTATTAGTTATTTTATTAATAGAAAAAACCTTTCTCAAACGAGAAGGATAATTTTGTGATAAATTTTGATTTAATAAAGAATTTAAATTAAAAGAATTAATACCTAAAATAATAGATTGATTTTTATCTAGAAATGAATTTTTATTGTTACTTAAATTAGAAAATTTACTTTCATATTGAGTACTTCCTTGATTTTTAGAATTTAATTCATTTGTAAAATCTTTAAATTTTAAAACAGTTTTATTTAAATTTTTATTTATAACACTATTATTTTCTCTATTTAATTTTTCAATATAATTTACTTTTTCTCTTAATAATTTATCTAATTTTTCTGATTTTATTTTATTTTTTGATCTTTGTTTACTTGATAAATTTAAATGTTGATTTTGATGATTAAAATTAATAGAATCATTTAATTTATTTTTATGATTTAATTGGAGAGAATAAGTTGAATTTTTATGTAATAAATATTTATTTTCATATATATTATTTTTTTCTTTTTCTTCATCTTCATCATCACAAAAAACTGGATTCCAAATATCAAAACTTTTTTTTTCCCAAATAATATCATTATGATTAATTTTTCTTCTTAAATCAAATCCAAAAAATTTTAAAAAATCATCTTCGTCTTCTTCACTATCTTTATCAATTTTTTCTACTATATAATCCATTCCTATACTATTAACATTTAATAATTTAATATTATTATTATTTGCTGAATAATTATTATCATAATTTAATGATATTGAATTAAAATTTATATCTGAAATTAAACTAGTATTTTTATTTATATTTATATTATTTTCTTGACTATTAAAAGCTGCTATGTTATTAACTAAAGAATTTGTTGTGTTAAATAAACTTTTATTATAATTTGAATTCCTTGGAATTATTTTTATTTCTTTAAATATTTGTTCATTTTTTCTTCTATTAATACTATTTTCTAATTTATTACTAAAATATTGTTGAACAAAATGTTGATTATTTATACAAAATAATTTGAATTGATTACTTTTAAAATAGTTTTCACTTTCTTCTTTAGAAAAATACTTTTTTAAATAATCAGAATATTCAATAATAATTTTTATTAATTTATCATCTTGAGTATCTTTTTCAATTAAAGAATCATTTATTAATTTATTTAATTCCTGAATATCATAATAAGATGTTTGAAAAAGATATTTATCACTTAAAATTTCTCTTGATAAATGAGAAAAAGCAATTTTATCATTAGAACAATAAATACAAGAAAAAAGAGGTAATGGAGTTAAATTTAATTCATCTTTATTTCTTTTTTTATGTTTTTTTTCTGTATTTATTACAATTTCTTCTTCTTCTTCTTTTGAATGGTCAATTGAATAATCAATAGAACTTATAATTGAAGCATTATCAAATTTATTGCCAAAATTATTTATAATATCTGTATTTTCATTTTCGCTTATATTTGATAATGATGATAAATTAAAATCTTCTTTTATATTATTAAATTCCATTTTAATTTTATTAAAAAAAATATAATTTATAAATTAGAGGAATTCTTTTTTAAATTTTTATTTATTTTTTATATTTAATTCATTTTGAAGTCTTTCACCAATATGATATATTAATTCAAAATCATTAAATAAAAAATCAGGGTTAAATTCAATTAATCCTTTATTTTTTAAAATTATTAAAGTGAACAAAATGACAAAAAATCCAAATTTCTTTTTATCATATATATCTTCCCATTGATTATTTTCATTTTTTTCATCTAATAAAATGATAATTAAATTATTTAAAGTTTCTTCTTTTATCTTTGACTTATTATTAAAAAGGAGATAAATAAATAAATATTCATCAAATAATTTATTTAATAAATCTCCTTCTTTATAAATATATTTTAAATAATCTTGTAATAGAGTATTCATTGAATTAATGGAACATTCATTCAAATTAAAATTCATATATTCATCAATGAAATTTTTTATATTTTCATCTGATAAATTTTTACTTAATTCAGGAATAATTGAATTAATTTTAAATGATAAAATTATATTAAATGCTGTGTATAAGTCACTTAATTGATATTCATAAATATCATTTAAAAATTCTTTTTTTATTTTATTATTAAAAATACATTTTATACAAATATAAAAGATATTAATATAATTCGGAATATATTCATTTGATAATTTATGAATAAAGAAAGTTTTTAATTTTGGATTTATTTCATTTTTCTTTTTTGTATTATCATCTTTTATTTGTAATTGTTCCTTTGAAATATTCAAAAGTAATTTACCATAATATACAAAATCCCTTTTAATTGTTAATGAATTTTCTTTTAAATTGTCTAATAAATAATTTTGAATATTTGAAAGAATATTTTCACAAATTTCTTGAGTTTCACTTTGATATGAGTTATAAGAAATTAAATTTTCAATTAAATTATTGATTATATCAAATAAATCATTTATTTCATCTTCTGAACATTCTCTAATAAGAATTATAAATGTTTTATAATTAGAGAGCAGTCTTAAAGAACATATGTTAATATCAATATTATTTATAAATTTTAAAATGAAAGTAAAAACATTTTTTTTTAAATTAGAATTTTTTATTCTAATTAATGAATAATATTCAATCATTATATAATCAAAATTCAATGATTCAGGAAATTCAACAAAATTATTTGAAAAAAAGTAATTATCACATAAATAACAATATAAAGGTTGATTTTTTTCTATTTCACTAATTGAAAAAATATTATTTAAAAAAATTGAAACAAATAAAGGATTTACTTGTTTACCATCTTTAGATTTTTCATTTAAATTTTCATTAAATAAAGAATTTTTCCAAATTGAATTTATAATTAAATGTTTTTTTATTTGTTGATTATTATCATTATAATCATCATTTTTTATTAAATTCCTTATTTCAAATTGAATTAAAGTATTTACTAAATTATTAATTAATAAAATATTAAAAGGATTATCTTTAATATAAGAATATATTCCATTATTAATTTCAAAAGTAATATCAATATTATAATCATTTAATTTTGAAAGATCTTCTTGATTCTTTTTTATTTTTTTATTTGCTAAATCATTAATATGATTGATCATAAAATAATTCATATTTTCATATTTATATAAAATTTCATTAATAATTATTAAATTATAAGGATTTTTTTCTTGAGATATAATTAATTCATAAATATAATCAAAGACTACAGAAATTTTTTCTTCTAAAATTCTTTTTTCAGATTCATCACTATCTTGAATCATAATAACATTAAAGAAATGATTAATATATTCAGAAACTAAAAAAGAAAAGAATTTTATTATTCCGGCAGAGCATAGAATTTCTTTATTAATATCATTTTTTTCTTTTAATAAAATATATTCATCAAAATCAAAGTATGAAACAAATTTTTTAAATGAATTATATTTTTTTAAAGAATCATTCCCTTTAATTACAGATAATAAAGAAGGTAATTTTTGAGTTTTTTCAATTAAAGATTTCAAAATATCAGTAAATTTATCTTTATAATAATCTATTTTTTCTTGTAATTGAAAAGGTTTATCTTTTTGATAAATTTGAGAAATAAGTGAAATAGAAAAAAATGTTTTTTCATCAAAAGATAAATTCAATCTTTTATCTTCAAAAACTTCTTTAAATTTTTCTAAAGATAAATTTAATATAGAATCAAATAAAGTACCATCATATAATTTACCATAAGAATAAATTGCATATTGTGCATTTTTACCATCTTCAGTTTTTTCTTTTTTTAAAAATTCTTTAAAAAATTTAAAAAAAGCTTCAAAAACTTTTCCATTATTTGCAATAATACATAATTTAACTAATTTATCAATGGCATAATTTTTTCTTTGTAAAGTTTTAATACTTTTTTCTTTGAATAAGGCAATTAATAATTTAAAAACTAAATTACTAACTTGTTCATTTCTTACAAATTCAAGTAAATAATCATAAAATATATCAATAATTTCATTTTTATTTTTTTCTTTAATAAATAAATTATCATAAAATTTAAAAAGAGTATTTCTCATTATTTGAATTATTCCAATATATAAAACAGATTCTTGATAAAATTTATTTGTTTTTTTAATTAATTTTAAACAATCTGCAATTAATTCTCCACTAGTAATTGGTTGACCTGAAACAATTGAAATATCTAAAATTGAAGAAATAAAGTCTATTATAAATAATGATAAAATTTCTAATAATTGATTATTTATTTCATTTAAATTTAATCTATTTAATATTTTTATTATATGATGGAATTTCACTTCTTTAAATAAAGCAAATAATTCATTTGTGTTTTCTAAAGGAGTTATTAATAATGTGTCTTTTATTATATAATCTAATAATGTTAGGCTTGTTAATTTTGATAATGATGATATTTTATTTGATAAAGATAAATCTATTTTTGGGTATTTAGTTTCATCATTTATTATTGTTAATGTCATTGGTTTTGGAATAAAATCTGTATTTATTGGAGTAATTTTATTAAAATATGATAAATTTTTATATATTATCCATTCATATATTGCACTCAATGATTTACCCTTAAAAACTGTATTAATTAAAAAATTAATATGATTATTTGTATAAGTAAATTGGGATAAATAATATAAAGAAATTGGAAATATTTCGTTAAAATTTTTATATCTTTTGGATTTGAAAAATTTATATAAATTTTCTATGATATCAATATTAAATGAATTATAGTTAACTAAAAAATTAGTTAAATTGATTAAATAAGTATCAAAAAGGTCATTTCCAATATCTAATTTATAGTCTATTATATAATTTACTATTAAAGAATGAAAAATTGCTGCATCATCAACAATAAAAATATTATTGATTGAAATATTTTTATCAATTAATTTATATCCAGTTTCATTTAAAGTTTTAATTATACAAATAACAATATCTTTAAGATCTCTTTGGTCTGAGAAATATATAAATAAATTTGCAGCACTTTTATATTTATTCATTATAATAAATTTATTAAATAAATCTAAAAAAAGGAAAATATTACTTTCATTTAATAAACAATCTTTATCTAATCTTCTCACAAAAATATATTTATTGATTATGCATTCAAAAGTCTTAATATCATTTTCTATAAAAAATGAAAATAATTTTTTTCTTATTCCAACTAACTCTTCATCAATATCACAATCAGAATTAAAAAATTCATCTAAAGCGATATCAATAAGATAATTGTTAGAATAATTTTTTTTGGAAATACTAGTATAATTATTCAGAAGTAAATTGAAAAAATATTTCTGAAAAATTTTTTCATTTTTCTTCTGACATAAATTAATAAAAGAATACATTAAATTTTTGCTTTTGAGAATATCAGTTTTTTCATTTAAAATATTCTCAAAAATTAATTTTATTGTTATTTCAGAATCTAAATTTAATGTATTAGAAAGTTTTTCAAGTGAACTAATAAAATTTATTTTTATTCCTTCACATTTTTCATCAACAAACATTTTATTAAAATTAGAACAATTTTTTGTGAAAAGTTTAATCGCTTCTTCTTTATTAATTTTATCTTCTGCTCCCTTAATAGACATTAAAACAATTATATATAAATATATTAAAATTGAATAATTTATTTTACTCAAAATAATAATAATAAAATAAATATTTCTCAGAGCCGAAAAAAAAGAAAAATTTTCTTTTATTTACAATATTATTTATAATAAATGGATTATTCTCCAATAATAAAAAACAAATCATCAGAAAATCAAATAATAAAAGGAATAGCAAAATTAAAAAGTTTAAAAAAAGAAGAAATAAAAAATGACAAAAAAGTTTCAAAAGGTTCTTTAAATAATATAGCATTAAATATACAAAATTTTATTTCAAAAGCATTAGTGAATAATTCAAATGAAACAAAATATTTTGATATTAATCAAGAATTACAAGAAATAGAAAAAGCAAAACAAAATCAATTAAAAGAAGAAGAATCTTTTATTAAATTAAGAGCAAAATATCCTATTAGAGATCAATTTATAAATTATAATATAAATAATGATGATATTAGTCCAAATAATTTAATTGGTATAAATCGTTTTAAACAAACAAAAAGAAGAGCTTCTGTTACAAATTATTATAATGTTTTAAATCAAAATAATATTAATAATCCTCTTAGTAGTTTTGACCATTCTCCAAAAAAAACAACACTTGATTATATTGAAAAAAAAAATTTAGATAATCTTATTAAAGTAAAATTTAAAAAAAATAATTCTTCCCAAATAAAATTTGATGATAATAATATTAAAAAATCTAATAATAATAATAATAATAAATATAATATAACAAGTGGTTCAAGTTGTAATAATTTTGATTTATCTTCTCCAAAATCTTCAAAAAAAAAATTTGCTATAACTCAGATTTCTTTAAAACATGATTATTTACCAATAATTGAGAAAGAATTGAAAAAAAATAAACTTATAAAATATAGTTCTGTTAATAAAATACAAACTCCAGTTAAAAAACTTTCTCATAATTTTCTTCAATGGAGGAAAAAAAAAACAAAAATAAAAGAAAAACCAAAATTTACAAGAAAACAAAGAGAAAAAACCCAAATAATAAATAAAAAAAATTTATATAAAAGATTAATTAATTTAAATTATCAAAATGAAAAAAGGAAATTATTTAATTCTACATTGATTGGTTCAACTGATAATAAAGTAAAAATAATGAAAACAAAAACTTATGCAGCAAAATCAAATATGTTCAAAGATATAAAAGTAAAAGATACAAATGATATAAGAAATATATTAGATATATCAGAAAATCAATATAATGAATTTTCAAAATATTGTGATAAAATAAAAGAAAAATTATTATTTTCTCCTAAGAAAACAATAAAAAAAAATCCTACATTATCATCACAGAAAAAAATAGAAAAAATAATAAATGAAAATAATAATAATGAAAAAAGTGATAAAAAAATAAATACAAGTTTATTATCATTTATAGAAAAAAAAACTTATTTAGAAGAAGGTTTTCATGAAAATGAAATTGGAAGTCATAGAATAGATTTAAATAAATTTAAAGAAATTCAATATAGACATTTAGTTAGAGTTAATAAATTAGTTTATGATTCATTAAGTGATGAAGAATCTGATGAAGAATTTGATGATTCATTTTATATTAATCCAAATTCAAAATTTAAATTTTATTTTGATTTAATTATATTTATTTTAACTTGGTATAATATGATTATTCCTCCTATTTTTATTTGTTTTTATCCTCAAAAAAATAATTTTTATAATTTTATGAGTATTATTACAAATATTTTTTTTATTGGAGATTTACTATTAGGTTTTATTACTGCATATTTTGATATTGAAGAAAGATTTATTTGGAAATTATCTGATATAATTATTAATTATTTAACTTCTTGGTTTATTCCTGATTTATTATGTGCTTTTCCTTTTAGTATTTTTTCTGAAAAACCTGAAAAAGTAATTTCAACAAATGAATATGAACTTATTTATTTAGTTGATTTATTTAATTTAATTAAAGTTTTTAAAATATTCAATCATAATACTTTCTTCTTTAGATATAATAATTATATTATAAAAAAAACAAATTTAGTTAAAATAACAGATACATCAAGATTTATATATTTATTTATTATATGTGGTCATATTTTAGCCTGTATTTTTATATTTTTATCTCATTTAGAAAATCCATCTTGGGTTACTCATCAAAATTTAACAAATTCATCAAAATTAGAAATTTATATTTCATCATTTTATTATGTTTATGCAACGGTATTTACAGTAGGTTATGGTGATATTGTTTCAATAAATATATATGAAAGATTTTTTAATTTAATATTATTAGTTGCAGGAATTATGGCTTATTCTTATTCTGTTTCTTCATTAAGTAATTATGTTCAAAATGTTGATTTTAAAACTCAAGATTTTAATGATAAAATGGAAATATTACATCATTTAAAATTAACTCATGAAAAAATGCCAAAAGCTTTATATGATAAAATAGCTCGTTTTTTAAAATATAGATTAGAACATATAGAAAGAGATAAAAATGAAATAATGGATAATTTACCAATTGGATTAAGAACAACATTAATAATGGAAATGTATAAACCAATAATAAATAATTTTATATTTTTTAAAACATATAGTTCTTCAAATTTTATAATAAAAGTAATATTAGCATTTAGGCCAATATTAGTAATGAAAAATGAAAAATTAGTAAATGAAGGAGATTATCTTGAAGAAATAATATTTGTAAAAAGAGGAGCTTTAGCATTAGAACTTCCTCTTCCAGTATTGATAAAAGATAAAGATATAGAAGATATAAATTTAAAACATAGAAGAGCTTCTTTATTAAATATGGAATTTCCTCATTCTCCAGTTAAAAATGTACAAAAAAGTTTAACTAATCAAAAACCAAAAATAATAGATTTTAGTAATGAAACAATGCCTCAAAAAACTTTAACTTTTATAAGAGGAAAAAGATTAACTATAAATCATACTTTAAGTAATAAAAATAATAATATTGAAAAACCTACTCAACAATATGTTAAAATTATTGAAATTAGAAAAAATGAACATTTTGGTGATATTTTAATGTTTTTAAATAGAAGAAGTCCTTTAAGTATGAAAGTTAAAAGTAAAACTGCAGAATTATTTTTATTAAATAAAACTGATGCTGTTGAAATTTCAATGTCATTTCCTAAAATTTGGAGTTTAATTATAAAAAAATCTTTATTTAATATGGAACAAATTGAAAGATTAATTAATAAAGCACTTTTATTTTTTTTTCATCAAAATAAAAAAAAAGAACATAGAGGTTCTTATTATCAAAAAGATTTTTCTAAACAAAATATATTTGTAAATTGTGATGATTTATATTCTAGTTTATCTTCTCAAGATTGTGAATTACAAAGTATTCCTTCTGTTACAGAAAATTTTAATGATACTGATAAAACAACAATAATAAAATCAAAAAAAAAAACTTTAAGTTATGATGAAAGTGATAGTTATATAAATAGTTTAAATGATAATGGAAGTAAAAGTAAAAGAAGTTATTCATCTAAAAATTCAAATGATCCTTTAAAAGGAAAGAAAAGTAATTTAAAAATTAATTCTAATAATAATTCTTTTAAAAATGATAAAATATCTTTTTCAGATAATTTAAATAATGAAACTATTAAAGAAGCTAATTCTGATGATGAAAAAGATTCTGTTTTTCAAAAAATACCAAAAAAGCATTTAACCAAAGATACAAAAAAATGTAATGTTTTAATTAAAAAATCTAGTAATGAAAGTATTAATAATTCTAATATTTCTGAATCTGAAGAAGAAAGTTCAAGTTCTTTTGAAAATAAAAGTAAAACTGGAAGTAAAACTTTAAAAGGAATAGATGAAAATAATTATTTTAATAATTTATCTTCTTTATCTGATAATAATAATACATTACTTTATCCTTATTCAAAAGATGAAATTAATAATGAAGAATTTCCCTTTGAAAATAATAATCTTAATTATCTTTTAGGAGTTAATTATTTTGATAAGAAATTTAATGGAGTTGTTCCTAAAGAATATTTAAATGAAAATATTAAAATTAATCAATATTCTTCTATAAAACCTAAATTAAATATTAAACAAAATCTATTTTCAAATTTAGATACTTCAAATTTTAGTTTTCAAATAAATTGTGAAGTTAAAAAAGATATTCAATTATGTATTATTCCTCCAAAGAAAGAATTAGAAATAATAAAAAATGAATCTTTTACTCTTTTAAATAATAATAAAAAAAATAATAATAATCAGCTTAAATTAAGTGCTGTTTCAGAAAAAAATGATAATATTATTCCAATATTAAAAATAGAGAAAGAGAAAAGTGAAATAAAAGAAAATGTTTTTAGAACAAAATCAAATATTAACTTCCAAAGGAAATCAACAATAAATAAAACAGTAAAAGAAAAAAGTGATAAAAGAATAAGTAAATTTATATTAAATCCAAAATCTTTCAAATATCCAGATTCTGATAAATTTAATAAAAGTGAAAAAAAAAATATGCCTTTATTTTCAGAAGGAACTTTAGATTTAATAGGAAAAAATATTGAAAGTTCTTCACTTGCTTTAAATAATCCTCAATTATTTTATAGAAATTATTTTAATAAAGTTGTAAGTTTTGATAATAGTGAAAAAAAAAAAAATGTTTCTTCAAAGTTAAAAGAAATTGAAAAAATAATTCAAAATGCTCAATCTCGAAGAGAAAGTAATTTTGATATGAATTTAAATAATAATTTAAATAATGATGATAAAAAAAGTTATGATACTAATGAAAGAAGTATGTAATTTTTTAATTATTTTAAATCTATTTTAATATGATGTATTTGTTTATTTGTAAAAAGATTTACGTGATTTATATTTTATTATATATATTAATTCTAAATTTTAAATAAAATACTTTTTTTTCAAAAAAATAATCAATTTAAAACATAATAAAAAATAATAAAAATGAATAATAAAAATAAAAATAATAATAATAAATGATATATATATCAAAATGATATATATCATAAACTCAAATAATTTTTTTTAAAAAAATAAAAATTAATCTTCTTCAATATCAATAGAATTATCATTAGAAAAATCGTCATCAGAAGTTTCTTCTTCTTCTTCTTCATCTTTTTTTTCAGAAATTTTTTCATATAATTTAATCCTATCAATTGCATGATTAAAATAATTAAATCCTTCATTATTCATAAATTTATCATGATTTAAATAAAGAGAACAATGTAAAACCCAAAAAATATTAATTAAACAGTGCAAATTCAAATAATAATTTTTAGACTTAATTTCTTCTAAAACTTTTTTTCCTTTTTCATTTTCTTTTAATTCAGGATGAAATTCTTCAAATTTATTAATAAATTTTAAATAAATTAAATAACAATCATCTAAATTTAACTCATCTTCATTAAATTCATAATTAGGTATATAATTAAAAACACTTTCATTTAAATAATTCACAAAATCAAAACCAATTAAATTTAAAGTTGAAAAATCATTTTCAATAACATTAACTTTATTATCATCTAAAACTACGATTTTTCTTTTACCAAAATCATTATGATTCATACACATATAACTTTTTTCAGGAAAAGCATTAACAAAAAATAATTTAAAATTATTCATAAAAAATTCTAATTTTTGAAATTCTTCAAAAATTGTTTTATTAGTACATTTAATACATCTTTTTTTAAATTTTTCACCAAATTCTTTAAAACAATTTAAAGATTTCATATACAAATCTTTAAAACACATATCAAAAAAATTATTTTCTCTTAAGGAATCATATTCAGGTTCCTTATCTATTGTATTAATTAATATTCTAAAATTAGAATTTAATTGATCTTCACATTCAATAGTAAAAGGAAATATATTTGCAATTAAAGAATAAGAAACAATAATTTGAATTATTTGTTCAATTATATCACTTTGAAATTGTTTATTTTTTCTAATAGAATATTTTTTAGATACACATTCTTCTATTCTAAAATTATGATTAGGATCAATATATAAAATTTTAGGTCCAAATCCTTTTTTAGAAAAAGTATTGAAAACAGTTTCTTCAATTGTATTTGAACAATAATTTGATATTTTTGAAAATTTTTTGTAAATATATCTACCATATAATTCATGAGTTGTTTTATAATATACTCTAATTTCAAAAATTGAATTTGTTATTTCATTTATTCTATTTATAATTATATCATATGATAATTTTGGATCTTTTTCATCTTTTATTTCTGTTAAAAATGTATATATGTTTTCTTTTATAATCTCTAAACTTTCACAATCCATTTTTTTATTAAATGCAAAATAAAACTTTTATATTAAATAATATTTTTTTCAAAATATAAACGTCAATAATTTTTTTTTTAAATAAAAAGATTTTTTTCTTTATTTTTTGATTATTTTTTAAATATTTAAAATTATTTTTTAATCTTAAAATTTTTGATGCTTATTTATATTTGAAATATATGAAAATATTATTAACCTTATTAATAACTTTAGTCATTTTTAGTTTATTTTTAAAAATATTTTTTATTTACGTCATATATATATTAATTAATATTTAATAAATTAAAATTGAATAGAAAAATCTTATACTTTACTACACTCACTTATAAAAATTATTTATTCCTTTCGAAACTCCATTGAAAGTCATATCATGTTTGTTTGTTTTTTTATAATCTAAAGACTGCTTTTTTTTATATAATTTATTTTGACTATTATAAGAATTTATAGATATATTATTTTTAGATTCATTATTAAAAAGAAAATGAGAATTATTTCTTTTATGAGACTTATAATTTATAGATGGATCAGTTTTTAAATTAGTATAATGATTATGTTCACTACTATTCTTATTTGAATATGCTTTATGAATATTATTTACTCTTGTTTGTTTATTAAAACTATTATCTGAAACATATATTTCTTTTGGTATATTATTACTATCATCATAAAAACTATTGTTAATGTTTCTTGTCTTTTTAATTTTTGAAATTATACCATTTTTATTATTATTTGAAGTTTTATTATAAGATGGGATATGTTTATTTTTTTTTTCGAGACTATTATTTAAAAAATGATTTATAATTTTTTTTGGTTCTGATGGAGTTGGAGGATATTTTAATATCTTTTTAGTTGTTTTTTCTTTTTTTGATGTTGTGTTTAATTTATTTGTTTTAGTTATTTCATTTAAATTATTATTTAACATTTTATTTTGTTTTTCTTGACTATTTTGTTTTTCTTTACTTTTTTCCAAATTATTTGAATTATTTGAATTATTCGTATTATTAGTATTTTGATTACTTGAAATACTTAAATTATTATTATTATTTATTTTTGAACCATGAATATTATTATTATTAAAATAAGCTAAATTATATTTTTCATTTTTTTTCATTAAAGTATACAAAGAACTATAATTTATTATACTTGTTGCTTTAAATAAACTTTGAATTAATGCTTTTATATAAGGATAATTATCATATTTCTCTTGAAATGCTTTAATAAATATATTTTCAACATTTTCATTACCAACAATCATATTTGAATACTTTATTATTAATTCAAATATATACTCATCTTTCACTTTATCCCATTGAATAATATCAAATAGTTCTGTAATATCTTCTTTAATATTTATTTCATCATCTAACCACTTATTTATACCAATCACAACATCATTTTCATCATTTTTATTTAAAAATTTATTTTTTAAAATTAAAATTAATAATTGCTTAGAAATTTTGTGTATTTCAGGTTCATCACATAATTTAGAATAATTTCTAAGAAGATAAGATGATAAAACACTATGTATATAACATAATTTTAAATTTATAGAAATATTAAAATATTCATTAATATTATTATTATTAAAATGTTCACTTGAGAATGATTCTTTAACTTGAAAAATAGATTTATTCATTGCAGAAGTAAAATTTGCAATTTTAAAAATAGAATGCATACTTTTATTATTATTTAAACATTTTAAATTAGTTTGTGAAGATAAAGGTTTTGTATTATTACCTCTTGATAATTTAACAATAGATAAAAAAGTAAAAATATTAAAGCAAAAATTTTCTTCAATAGGAGGTAAAATAATATTACTATTATTATTATTATCAATTTTTTTTTTATTATTACTAAATTTCATACAAACATTTAAACTATCATCACTGATTTTATAAAAAATAACAAAAACAATAGTTTTATTATTAATAGAAAAATTAATAGGAAATTCTTCATAATAATTACTAATATCATTAAAATTAATTTTCATATGAAAAGTAGGATTAGGAGCATCATTTAATTCAGTAATTGATTCTTGTGAAAAAAGAGACATATATTCTAAAGTTAATAATTTAAAAAAATTATTTGTTCCATAAAGTTCATATAAACAAGATATTAAATTATTTAAATTTCTAAGAGAAATAAAATTAGTCTTTTTTTTTTTGGCTTGATTATTATTATTATTTTCATCTTGTATAGTTTCAAAATAATTTTCAGGTTCAATTTCATTACTTGAATTATCATCAACATCACTTTCTATATAAATATAATTTCCATAAACTAAATGAGAAAAAGTTTTTTGTAATAATTCATCAATAACTTTCTTATCTAAATGTTTTATTCTATCAATATTTTTTAAAAATAAATGTTCATTATTACCAATAATTTCAAGACATCTATAAAATAATTCAAAATAACAATTATCAAGTTCTTCATTTGCAGTTGAATTTAATCTTTCATAAGAAAAATCTAAGAAATCAAAAGCATTATCTTCATTAACTTTTTTAATAATAATTTCATTAATAATTAGAACTGAAATTTTTTCATTTTTAAAATATTCACAAATTCTAATTAAAGTTAAAAATTTATTTGGATTATTTCCAGGATATTCTTCAAGTTCTCCAATACCATTTTTAACAATAAATAAAAAATCCATTAAAATAGGTTTATTAATATAATTAGGAAGTATAATTTCATAATTTCCATTTTTATCAATATTTGAAAATAAAAGTGGATTAATAATAGAAATAGAAGTTATATCATATTCTGAAGTAGAACCATCAGAAAATTTAAAAATTATATTTCCAGGTTGAGGAGAATAAAGAGTATTTGTATCTGATACTATTACTGTTGCTCTTTCTTCTGTATATTTTGAAGTATTATCACTTTTCATTATAAATTATTTAATTTAAAAGAAAATTATTTATGAATAATTTTAATATTAATTATTATATGTTTATATTAAGTTTTTTATTTATAAAATATTTTATTTCTCTTTTCTTTTTTAATTTTTGATATTTAATTATTCTTAAATGATTATAAATTATTTTATTTTTTTACTTTTCATTATGATGATATAATTTAAATAGACAATTATCAAGAAAAATAAGTAATTTATGTGATCTTACAATTTTACCTATTAAAATTCTTTTAGGATATAATTTATAATCACATAACATATTTACAACTTTAATATCTTTATTAAACATAAAAAAAGAATGAGAAGGAAAATTTCTTAATAAAGCATGAATAATTTGTCTAATTCTTCTTGCAGGAGCTTTATAAATTTCAGGATTAAATTTATCAAATTCTCTTATTTCTTCTACAGTTAATTTAAAAAGGGACATCACCATTTTTTTAGCATCTAAATATTTTCCTAAATTAATTTGAATTATTTTAACTGATTTTTGTATTTTATTAAACCACTTTTTTATTATATATCCTCTAAAATTTGATTGAATTAATGTTACTAAATATTTTACTATTTTCTTATTTTCTAAATTTTTTTGATAAAATTTTTCCCAAGAAAAAGGAATTAAATCAATTAATTTTGGAAGATATTTTTCTCTTTGGAATCTTTTTATTAATTTTCTATAATAATTTTTAGAATTCTTTATTTTATCAATTTTTATTATATTTTTATAATCTGATTTATCATGAATTAATTCATTTAATTTATTAATTTGTCTCGAATAGCTTAAATTACAAGTTTTATTTTCAGGAAATTTTTTTATTATTTTTTCTAAATTAAATAAATCTTTTACTAATTCTCCCATATTATTTTTATTTTCTTCATGTACTTTAAATAATCTTTCATCACTTTTATTTCTTCCTTTTCTAAAATTGATTACTTTTTTTTCAAAAAATTCATTTCTTATTTTACTTATTTTATTATGAATTAATTTGTCTCTTACATGATAAATCATTTCTATTCTTGAATAACCTTTTAATAAAGCATTTAATTTAATTTTTTTAATTTTATCATAAATAATTGCAAATTCATCTATTTCTTTTTGAGAATAATTTTTAGAAGTAACTAAATGTTTTTGTTTAAATTTTTCTCTTAAAATTTTATGAAAACCAATATTAACTAAAAAAAAAGTAGTTTTTAAAATATTAGAATTAGTTTTATTTTTAAAATAAACAATTTCTCTATATTTTTTTTCTAAATTATCATTCCAATATAAAGTTAATGCATGTAAATTAAAATAATCAATAATATCATTTTTAGAAACTTGATGATTTTCAATTAAATTTAATAATAATTGTGGTTTATTAGATAAAACTTCTTTAATTTTTTTTTGATAATCATCAGTAAATTTTTTGCTTTGATAAAAAGGAATACTTTTACCAAACATCATTTCAGTTAATTCACCTTTTGTTAAAGGTTTATTATTAAAAAAAGAAGTTCTTAATTTAACTAATTTATCTAAAGAAATTTTCCTATCTAAACTACTATAAATATTATCTTCATCTATAGAAGAATCTATTAAATAATTTCGTTTTTGTTTTGTAAAAGAAAATGACCTTATTAAAGCAAAAGGTATATTATTTGGATTTGTTTTTAAATTTAAATTTGGTAATATTCCTATATTTTTTGGAGGAATTGGAATTAAGGATTTTTTTATTCTTCTTTTTGGAATTATTTTTGGAGAATGATTTTCTATTGTTTTATTTGAAATTGATATATTTAAAGGTAATAATTTCAAACCTCTTTTACCTATTTTTTTTCTAAAATCTTTCTTTATTAAATTATATATTTCATCTTGTTTTAGAAATACGTTTTCTTTTGATAATAATAATTTTTTTATATCTAAATGTTCATTTAAACTTTCTGATTTTTTCATTTTGTTTTTTTTTATTTTTAATGTTTTTTTTAAATTAAAAATTTAATATTAATTTATTTATGTTCTTATTATTCATATATTTAAATGTTTTTTTAATACTAATAATATTTTATATTATATACATATTTTTCTCCACAAATTTCCAAAAATTTTTCAACACGAATTTAAATATTTCGAGACTGAAAAATTACCAATAATACTGATTCAAATTTACATTCTTTATAATATTAATTACAAGGTATTATATTTAGATAAACAATTATCTATTTTTTTATATGAATGTAATTTCTCAATCAAATCATTATTTTCTAAAATATTATATTTTTCATAATCTTTATTTAAGTTTTTAACACAATTTAAATTATGTAAATCTTTGATTTTATTAATCAATAAATCATAATTTTTGAAAAATTCATCTAAAACTTTTCTTTTATTATTCAAGTAATTTTGGATTGAATCAGATAATTTATTACTTATAATTTCGTAATCATTATTTTCTAAATTTATAGCTTTTGTTAATTCACTAATTAATCCTTTAACAGTATCTACTTTTAAATTATAAGGACAAGTTAATCTTTCTAAAAATTAATTAAAAAATATAATTTTACTTTTATTTTTCCATCCAGATTTCCATATAATAAATTGAATTTCTATTTCATTTTTATTTTTTCCTTCTTTATCATCATAATCTTTTATATCTATTTTAAATGAAGTATTATTTTTTTTCAATTTCATTAAATTATTATTTGAATCAAAAGTACTTTCAGTTAAATGAGAAGAATTTCTTGGAATAATAATTTTATTTAAATTCTTATTTTTTTCATAAGACTGTCCTCTAACAATTTTAGGACTACAAAAAAATTGCTCTTTAATTTTTTTTGCATTTTCTAAAGTTCTGGGAGAAAAGGAATTAATAGTATTAATTAAAGCATTATTATTATTATAATTAAAACTTTTTCTTTTTTGATTATTAACTTTAAAAGCTTTTAATCTTAAAGAATCTTTAATAAAAACAGGATTATCATTTTCTTCATTTAAATCATCATTTAACCATAAATTATCTAATAATTCTTTTGCAGTTGGTCTTTCATTTTGTTTTTTTAAGCATAATTTGATAAAATTAACAACATTCACATTATTAATTTTATATAAACTTTCAGGATAAATATTATTTATTTCTTTTTCATAAATTTGTAAAATTCCATCACATTCTTTATAAGGAGTTTCTAAAGTTAACATTTCAATAATTGCCATTCCTAAAGAATAAATATCTGCTTTTGTATTATATTTTCCTTCATGAACTTCTGGTGCAATAAATCCTGTTGTTCCAATAAATTTACTTAGAAATTTATATCCTTTTAAAAATTGACTTTCTCCTAAATCTCCTATTTTAACATTTCCATTTATTTTATCAAAGAAAAAATTATCACATTTTATATCTCTATGAATTATTTCTTTAGAATGTAAATAATTTAATCCATTTAATATTTCTTTAATCCATTTTTTAATTACTCTTAATCGTGGAGATTTTGATATTTTTAAATGTTTTTTTAATGTTCCTCCAGTGAAAAATTCTGTTATCATATAAACTTTTTTTTTATTTTTATCTAACCATCCATTATAATATTTTATTATATTTGGATGATTTAAATTTTTCATTATTGACATTTCTTCAATTATTTTATTTAAATTATTTTCTTCTGAATCACTTACATCAATTTCATACCATGCTATTTCTCTTCCTTCATTATAATCATATCCTTTATAAACTTTTTTATAAGCTCCATTTCCTATTATATCATCAAACTATATTTATTTTATATAAATTTATTTTACTCTTCCATAATGTGTATTTTCTGTAATATAATTTACTTCTGGTTTTCTTGTTTTATATTCATTTTCTGAATCAAATGATATATTAAAATAATCATTTGAATTTTTGGGATTTATTTTTTGAAAAATACAATCTTCTTCTGATGAATTAAAATAAGAATCTGAAGAGTCGATTTTAGTTTTTGATTCTAATAAATCTGGAATTATGTTTTGTTTCATTTTTTTAATATGATATTTATTATTATATTTATTTTAAAAAAATTTACTTAATTATTTTCTATCTTTTAAATAAAAAACAGAAAAAGTACTTTAATTAATTATCGAAAAAAAATTCAAAAAGAAAAAACAAAATAAATCAAAATAATTAAAAAAAAAAAAAAATAATAATAATAAAAAAAAACAAAAAAAAAAGCAATAATAAGAAAAAAAAACATAAAAAACAATAATTAAAAAAAAAATAACCTAAAAATTAAAAAAAAAAAAAAAATGTCAAAATTAAATACAAAATCATATCAATCATCAGGAGGGAATAATTTTCAAAGTTCATTTAATGATACAACATTAGCAAATTTAACAGAGAAATATGAAATATTAAATGAAAATTTAAATAATTTAATAAAAGCAATGGAAGATCATAAACAAGATTTTCAAGAATTTCAAGGAGGAAATGAAAATATTCCAGAATATATTGAAGCAAAAGCAAAACAAATTGAAGATAATGTTGGTTCAAGTATTACAAGAGTTGATGGAGAAGTTCAAAAAAGTTTATCTCATCAAAAAGCAGAAAATTCAAGATTACAACAACAAATTTCTCAGTTAAATACTGATCAAATTGTAATTAAAAATCAATTACTTAATATTCAAAAAAGAATTGAAGATATTCAATTACAAATTGGAGATAATTTTACTAATATTGATTAATGTTATTTTTAATTTTTTTTTAGTTTTAAATTATAATTTTTAATTATTTTTTTAAATGTTTTAATTTATAAAAAGAAATGGGAAATAAATTATGTAATTGTAATGATTTGCTCCCTCATACAAAATATGAAACAAATATGGTATTATTTTAAATATTTTTATCTTTCTTAAAATAAAAAATATGATTTTTAGTTTGCAAAAAACCCAATTGAAAATGATGAGACATTAAAAAATAATATAATATACAGTGATAAAAGAAATGAAAACGAAAATTATAATATAATAGATAAAATTGATTCTTTACCTTTAAAAGATAGAAAAATAATTATAAATAAATTAAATAAAATCTCTTCTGCATATCGTAATCACTTAACTTTAAAAACAGTAAAAATTAAATTTACAATAAAATTATTATATTTAGGAAACATCAACTCAAAAAACATTTAAAAAAAATGAGATATCAACATTAGAAAATATAACTTTATCAAAATCAAACAATGAGGAAAATAAGAATTTATCAATAAATAATTTTTCAATAAAAAAATTATCAAATAATTCATTATATAAAGGACAAATTAAAAATAATATTCCAAATGGATATGGAATTTTATATACATTTCAAAATGAAGAATATAAAGGAGAATTTTTAAATAATTTCAATGGATATGGTGAATATTTAAATAATAAAGGAGATATATCTATAGGAAATTTTATTAATAATATTCAAAATGGAATTTGTATTGAAAAATTTTCTGATAATTCTTATTATGAAGGAAATTATATTAATGGAAAAAAAGATGGAATTGGAAGTTATTATTGGAATGATGGAACAATATATGAAGGAGAATGGAAAAATAATTTAATGAATGGATTTGGTATTTATAAATTTATAGATGGAAGAATTTATTTTGGTGAATGGAAAAATAATTTAATGAATGGTTATGGAGAATTTTTTTGGGTTGATGGTGAAAAATATTTTGGTTATTTTGATAATGATCAAAAATTTGGTTTTGGAATTTATTATTGGCCTAATGAAAAATTTTATATTGGTTTTTGGAAAGATGGAAAACAAAATGGAATTGGAAAAAGTATCAAAGGAAATTATTTTAAATATGGAATTTGGAAAAATGGAAAAAAAGATAAATTATTTAAAGATGAAAATGAATTTAAAATGGCTTTGGAAAAAAGAGAAGAAAAATATCTAAAATTTTTTAAAATGGATATTGTTGAAATTAAAAATTTTTTTGGAATGACAAATATTTCAGAATAATATTTAGTGAGTAGTTTTATATATTTAAATAATAACTATATATATTGTTTATTTTTATTCAAAATAACAAATATAAATTACATATTTAATTATTAACCCATATTAAGTAGAAAAATTTTTTTACTTATACAATTCTAAAAAGAATACATATTTAAATTATTAAATTATCAATACAAGACCAAAATAAATGTTATAATAGTTATTACCTAAAAAACGGAACTTTTTCATCATAATTATTTATATTAATAAATTTTTAAAGCAAAAAATTCTTTTTATTCATTTTTTTTGATTATTCTTCTTTTTTTTCCTAAATTTAATATTATTATGCTTTAATTTAATATGTTGATTTAAAGAACTTTCAGCGCTGTACTTTTTTTTACAATTTGGATAATCACAAATGTATTTGCATTTAATTTCTTTTTTACATCTTCTGTGTCTCTAATTTTATTATATTATATTTATTTACTTTTCTTTTAGTATATGTATCATTTATATTTTTATTATTTTCTTTTTTTTCTAATTTATTTATAATATTTTTTAATTTATTTTTTTCTGTTATTAATTGTTGAAGTCTATTTTTCAGTATTTCATTTGTTTGAAATAATTTCGAATATTCCAAGAAAAAATAATAATTTTGTTTAATCAATAAATTTTTTTCTTCCGTTGATAAGAAATCAATATTTAAATTCGAATTATTGTTGTAAAGATTTAATTCTAAGTCTTTCATTTGTATTTTTTTAATTATTAATCTATAAATAATTATAATAAAAAATTCTAAAAAAAGAATAATTTGTTATAATATACAATATTTATTATAATATTTCTATTATATAAATATATACCAATAAATTCCTAAAAAAATTTACAATTTTTCATATAAAATTTTAATCAAATTCAACAAACATTTATTTGAAAACTTTCAATAAATTTTAAAATAAAAAATCATTCAATTACCTTAATAGCAAATTTATAATCTAAAATTTTAAAATTCATATCTTTTAATATTTTAATCGAAGAACATTTATCTCCAATAACAAAAAAAGTGCCATTAGTACTATTTAAGTCTTTAATATATAAAATATCATTCATAGAATCAATTGTGGCGTGTGTTTTACTTATGGAATTATTTTTAATATTAATATTAGCATTACTTCTTCCAATAGTAATAGGAAGATCTTTTGATTTATTATAATTATAAAAAGTTCCCTCAACTTCTATTTTAAATAAATTTTCATTTTCATCTTGAGGAAGAGTTATAATTAATGGTATTTTACCAATTAAAAATTCAAAAATAGAACCATTTTCTAACATAAATTCATAATCAATATTATAATAAATTTTCATTTGTTTATTTATTAATGAAATTTGAAAAAATTCTTCATTTTTATCATAATCTATTGAAAATAAAGGATTATTTTTTGAAGTTGGATTCATTGATTCAATTTTTCCTCCTGGAATATTTAATATAAAATCAATTACTATATTTCCATTATTATCTTCTTGTTCTCCCAAACCAAAAATAGTATTTCCTGTTTTTTTGATTCTATTTCCTATTTTTAATCCAATTCTATCAATATATAAATCTTTATTCCAAAATATTTCTCCAATTAATTTTAATTCTTGTGTACTTAAAACTTCTGTATCAAATAATTCATTTAAATTATTTTTTCCTTCTTTTACTTTCATATTGCTAAATGTTATTATTGAAGAATTTTTATCTATACTATTTACATTAACATTATTAATGTTATTATTATTATTTACTCCTATATTACTATTTCTTGATTTTCTTCTTTTTAACATTTCTTCCCTTTTAAATAAATTTTCTCTTTCTTTTTCCAAAATAAAGTTTTTATTATGATTATTATTATTTCTATTTGATTGTTGAACTGATTCATAATCATCATTTTTTATATTATTACAACATGAAAAAATATTAGAAATAGAATTAATCATTTCTCAAAATTTTATTTAAAAAGTTATTATATTTTAAATAATTGAAATTAACAATTTCCAAGAGTAAAAATATAATTAATTTTCAAAATCAAAAATAAAAAAAATAAAAAATTTATATAAAAAAAACAATATGTCAATAAATAAACTTGCATTTACACCAGGAATAAAGCAAAATACTCATTCTCATATAAAAAGAGTAGAATCAAAAGCACAATATCATGAATTTAAGTCATCATCAACAAGTAATATTTTTTTAAATTCAACAATATCAAGTCCAAATGTTAAAAACATGATAAAAGCAGTTGCAACAATATTACAAAGCCAATTAAATGAAGATATGAATTTAGGAAAAACAATTTCAAAAAAAAGTGATTTATACTTTTTTTCAGAAGAAAAATATATAGATGAATTTCCACAATATTTTGATAAACAAAGAATAGAAAATATAAAAAAAATTCCTACTTTAGATGATATGATAAATTTTATTGAAGCACTTTATAACTGTGTTCAATTTTCTTCTGAATGTTGTATAATAAGTTTAATATATATAAATAGAATCATTGCTTTAACTGGATTAAGTTTACAAACAACAAATTGGAGACCATTAATTTTTGTTTCTTTAATGATAAGTCAAAAAATTTGGGATGATAAATATTTATCTAATGGAGATTTTTCATATATTTATCCATTCTTTGAAAAAAATCAATTAAATATTTTAGAAATGAAATTTCTTGAAATGATTCAATACAATGTTTTTGTTAAATTAAGTGTTTATATGACTTTTTATTTAGAATTAAAAGCTCTTGTTCATGAAGGTTATGTTAATAAAGCTATGACTTCTTATGATTTTAAAAAAATGGAACATTTAATTAAACCTAAAGTTGAAAAAAATTTAAGGAGAAATAAATCTGAAGGAAAATTTCTTGTTAACGGGGAATATAATAATTATGTTATTAGCTAATATATATATGTATTTTTTTAATTTTTATAATATATTATTATGAAAAGTATCATATCATATTTTGTAAGAAAAATTTATTATTTGAAAAATATTAAAAAGAACAAAGTATTATATTATTAATGTTTTTTAATTTAAAAAAAAATTTAAAAATACATAAAAAAAAGATTTAAAATAAAAAAAAGTTTAAAAAAATATGAAATAATTTCTTTTTAATAAAAATTTAATACTTATTTAAAAATACAATAAAAATTAAAAAAAACATTTCAAAGTTCAACATAATGAAATATAGGTCTTGGATGACTAATAATTCTATTTAATCTAGGATCAAAATCTTCTTCAGCATCTTTAATTTTTTGTTTAGCTTCAATTTTTTCAATCTGAGTTTCTGTAATTTTTTTTCCATCAACTCTAACATGTTTACCTTTAAATTTATTATCTTCAATTAATTTTTCATTAGCAGGTTTTTTTTCTTTAGATTCAAAATGAATATTTCCAGAACTTTTTGGAGTATAATTCTGAGTATTAGAAGTAGTTTTTTTTTCAGCTTCTTTGTAATCTTTTGGAGGAGCAAATTCAACTTCAATATCACAATTAACAGTACAAATAGCTTTTTTAGGTTTACATTCGATAACATCAATTAAATAATTTTTTTTATTAAAAGAAACAGTAATAACATCTCCTTCAGTTAAACAGAAATAATTTCTTAAATTATTTTCTAAAATAGTTTTAGGACTAGGATTTTCAATAAATGCAGTTTCATGAGGTTGAATTTTAATAAATTTTCCTTTATCTAATTTTATATTTCTTAAATTAACATCTTGTCCATCAACAAGACAAAGTCTATTAAACATATGAGTTGGAAGAAAACATGTTCCTTCATCTGCAGTAAAATCTAAAACACCACAATGAGTATTCATTCCTAATTGAATGTTTAATATTCTAAATAATACTGGATTTGATGAACGACCAAATCCTTTATGTAATCCTGTTAATTTTTGTAAGGCACTTGGAGGAAGAATTATACTATTTGAATGCTCTATGTCATCACGGTCTAAAAATGTAGCTGGAAATGCTTTGTATACTTCTATAAATATATCTAATGTTGGATTTGTTCTTCTCATTTTTTTTTTAATTTTTAATTATTTTTTTTATATATAATTTTTATTTTTTTTATTAGTTATTCAAGAATTTTTTGGGGATTTTTATTTATTTTTGATTTGGTTTTAATTTTTTTTTAAATTTTTTTTGAATTTTTTTTTTATTTTTTTTTTTTTTGTTTTTAAATGAATGATATATTGATATTTTATAAAATTGTTTTATTTTTAATTCTAAATTTTTATGTGTATTGTTTGGAAAATGATATATCTACTGATATAAATTTATATATTAAATATATTGATTTATGTGAAAATTTTCTTGATGAATGTTATATAAATTCTGTTAAATTGGTTTCAAATTTTGAAAAAGGGGAATATTCATATAATATAAAAAAAATTTATGATTTCCCAAATCATAAATTATCTTTACTAATTTCAGATGCATATTATTATAAAGGATTATTTGAATATTTAGGAATTCCTGAAAATACAAATCCTCAATTAGAAAAAGCTTTTGCTTCATTTATAATATCTTCATTTTTTGCAAATCCTAAGGCTCAATATAAAATTTATATAATATTGGCATCAGATTTATTTAGTTTTATTATCAATTCAAAAAAGTTTATGAGTTTACTTTCAACAAATAAGGTATTAAATTACATATCAAAAACAAAATTTTATAATAACTTTAATTTTACAAATAAAAATTATATAAATGAAATTGCATTATCTTTTCTTTATAGTAGTTCTATTGCAAAATATCCTCCAGCAATGTTAGCTTTAGGATATAAATTTAATAATGGATATGGAGTAAAAAAAAATTATAATATTGCAACAGAATATATTATTCAAGTAGCTCAACAAGAAATAAATAATCATGTTGGATTATATAATAATATGATAATTCCATTTTTTGAAGATATATCTTTAGAAGAATTTGAATTTATAAATAAAAAATTTATAAATTCAAAAGAATTTCCTGATGTGTCCGAAATAATAAATTATTATAAAATGAGTAATAATATTAAAGAAAAAAAAAAATTAGTTTCTGAAATAGGAAAAATTTACCTTCTTGGAATAAGAACAGAACAAAATATAAAAGAGGCAATTAAATGGTTTAAAACAGGAGAATCAATGAATGATGCTATGTCTTTATATTATTTAGGAAATATATATTTAAATGGATGGGAAGTTGAAATTAATTATGATAAAGCTTATAAATATTTTCTTTCCGCTGTAAATTTAGGTTTAATCTCTGCAAATAATAATATAGGTTATATGATTTATTATGGTTTTGGAAATGAAAAAAATGAAGAATTAGCATTTAAATATTTCCAATTGGGAATTGATAAAGATAATTTATATAAAAGTTTAAGCTCGTTATATAATATTTTACAAGTAAATTTAATTGAAAAAAATAATATATTTAATATAAAGAAAGCATATCAATTTAGTAATTTTTTAACAATTAATAAACATTTATATGGAAATTATATTTTTGCAATGATGAATCATTATAAAATTAATTCTGGATTACATTCAGAACAATTAAATTATAAATTTTTTAAGTATGTAGCAGAGAGAAATATTTTAAATAGAAAAAGATTTGATTATGCTATTAAGTGTTATAAAGAGAAAAAACATAAAAGAACATATTTATTGTTTTTAGAACTAGCTTTTGAAGGAATGAAAAATTGTATGTTAAATGCAGCTATTTTATTAATAAAATATGAAATTTTTATTGATAAAAAATATCAAATGTATTTATCAAAAAAATTTTTAAAGTTTTCAATTCTAAATGAAAATAATTTATTTGCACTTTATAATTATGGACTCATATATTATAAAAATAAGAAATATAAAAAGGCAATTAAATATTTTATTAAACTTATTAATTATGCAGGTGGAAAAGGAAATAAATTTTATATTTCTAATGGTTATTTTAATTTAGGAATAATGGAAAATTTTGGACTTGGGATTCAAAAAAATATTTCAAAAGCGAATGAATTTTATTCTACTTCTATTAAATATGAAGAATTTTCAAGATTTCCATTTTTAATTATTAATACTTATAATAAAATGGTTTCAATATTTGAAAAAGGAATAATAAAAGTTATATATCATGAAATCAAAAATATATTTTTCACAATTGGAATTTATTGTATCTTAACAATAAGTTTTTGTGTTTTTTATATTTGGTTTTATTTTAATCTTAACTCACAAAAAGAATAATAAAATATAGATTATAATATTTTTAAGTATTTTTTTCTTTTTAAAATAAAAAAATTATAAAATTTAACTGTTTTCTCATCAATTTTGAAAATGAAAAAAAACATTATATCAATAAATTTACATCAAAGAAAAAGAAATAAAATTTCAGATATAGAAGAAAAAGATGAAAGAAACTCCTCAAATTTTTCTGAAATAAAAAATGGCGAAGATATTATTATTCAGACTCTTAAAAGAAAAGGAAAAAATAAAGAAAACAAAATTACATTTTCTTCAAAAGAAATGACAACAACAGATTTAATGGAAAATATATCAAATCAAAAAAATTCTGCAATCACTTATAATATAAATTATTCTCCTGAAACTTTTAGATTTAAACATAAATCTCCTTATAGTTTTTATCAACAATGGATTAATCAACAACCAATTAATAATAGTAAAAATAATATTAAAAATCAAAAATTAACAAGTTTGATTGGTAATAAAAATAAAAAAAGTGAAAGTTTAGCCATTAATGATAATAAAAAAAATAAAAAATGTTGTGTAATATTTTAAATATTTAAAATTATATATAATTATAATTTGTAAAGTATGAGTTATATCTATTATATATTTCTATGTGATTTTATAGAAATAAATAAATAATCTATAATATTTTATTAAATTTTGTTTCTTTTTTAAAATTTCTAAATTATTCCAAATCAACAGATTAAAAATTATTAAATTTCGAAGATTTATTTTCAAAAAAAATTATTCTTTAAATGAATGAAAAAATATATATTATTAAATCTAAAAGTAAAAAATAATAAGAAAATAGAAATTTCTAAATTTTAAATGAAAATCTATATATCATAAGTTTAATATTAAATAAAGGATAATAATGGAATGATTTATAATTTTATATTATTTATTTTTATATGAAATTTTTTAATAAAAATCAAAAAAAAATTAAAAATCTTTATATTCATTTCTAAATCTCTGTAAATATATATATAAGAGGTATATTAATGATTTTGATAATACAATTTTTTATTGACAAAAATAATATTTTTATTTCATTCTTTAAAGCTAATAAACAATAATAGCTTTCAATTTTTTAATTTTGAAAAGTTGTTTTAAAAGAATTAATAAATTTTTTATTACTTTCAGTTAAATTTCCAAATGATTGAATTTTTTTGTCTCTTAAGCTTTTATTACTAATATCAGTCAATAATATTTCATTTATACTATTATTATTACAATTAATGTTATTGAATGATTTACCAAAACTATTTTTATTATTCAATTTAGGTCTTAAAGTAGTCATATTTTGAAATAAATAATTTTTTGAATTTAAATTAATATTATTTTTTTTTGGAGGGCAAGTATAAATAGTTTTTGGATTATTAAAAGTATTTATACTATAATCATATGTAATTGTTGTTTCACTTCCTGAATTATTTTCTATTCTTTTATTTCTTAAATTATCTTTTTCTATACTTATATTATTTATTAATACAAAAGGTCTTTTGATTAATTTGATTTTAGTTGTTCTTTCTCCTTGCTTGATTAAATCTTTTAATACATATTTATTAACAAAATAAGTTTTATTTTTTTGAACTTCATATTTATTTTTTGTGATATCATTTGGAAAAACTTTTTTTTTAGTTTTATATTTTAAATGACTTTGAGGTCTTTTTTTTATTTTTGAACTGAAACTATTATTATTTATTTTTCTTTCTTTAAACGATTTATTGGATTCATTAAAAAAACGATATGATGAGAAATTTCTTTCTGTAGATGTGTTATTATTACATTTTATATCTATTAAAATATTTTCCTTTTTAGGTAAATTAAAAAATTTTAATTGGGATATTAATGATAATTTTGTATCACTTTTATATTTTTTTAATGAATTTAATCTTGTTTTTTTATATTTTTTATAAATTTTTTCTTTTTCAAATTTTTGATTTATAATCTTCCATTCTTCAATTTCTTCCTTTAAACTTTTTAATTTCTGATTTTTAATTTCCAAAATAATAGGATATAAACTATTTGATAAATTATATCCATTTTTCATAAAAGGAGGATTTAAAATAACTATTCCATAAATATTTTCATTATTTTTTTTTGAATTAATTAAGATTATTTTTTGATTTTTATCAAAGTTTTTAACATCAATATTTCTATTTGTGGTTTCTTTTAATTCTAATTGTAAATCTGTATTATTATATTTTACAAATATTAAAATTGTTTTCATTATTTTTATTAAATTATCAAATTCCTCTTCTTTTAAAATATTAATAAAATTTTTATATAAATCATTGTCTTTGATATTACAAATATGGTTGAGAAAATAATTTAAATATTGTTTTTTAATAGAGGATAATTCAATATCATTATTTTCTTTTCCTTCTAAAAAAATTTTGTTTATATTTTCTCTTAAAACATCCTTAAGTATCTCATTTAAAACTTTGAGATTTATTTTTTCATTTCCAGGACTTAAAACTTGTATAAAAGACTCTTTTATAAAATTGATCTTTTTATTTATATTATTTTCTAAAATACAAAATAGTTCATGAATTAAATTAAAAAAGATATTTGGAAATGCATAATAATTTTTAAAAAGAGAAAACTTATATGTCAAGTTGTTCCATAATGAATTAAATTCTGAAGATATAACAAATTTTCCATTATTAATTTTTGAAAAGTTTTTCATTTTTTCATTTAAAATTTGAATATCTTTTTCGTATTTTTTTTTCATATTTATTTCAAAGTTATAAGCAATTTCTAAATTTTTTATTTCTTCATCTTTTTGGTTTATTTTTTCAAAATAATCTTTATCTTCTTTATCAGGATTTTTCAACATATACTTTTTTAAAATAAACAAAATTAAAAATAATTATATTAAATTATTAAAATTAGAATAAATCCTTATAAATTATATTATATATATTCCATAAAATCTTTTAATCTTCTTTTTTTAATTCTTTATATTCTCCATATCTTTTTATTAAAAAATTTCTTTGAGAATAAACTACTGAAGTATTTAATCCACTAACTAAATTTAAATCTTTTTTTAATTTTGTCATTTGAAGATGATGTTTGATATTATTAATATTATCTTCGTCTTTTTTATTTATACTTTTAATAAATTTTGTTTCACTTAAAGATTTAATTAGGTTTCTATATTTTGGAGAATAAAAATATTTCTTTTTATTATAAAATTTTTTTTCAGAAAATATTTTTTTATTAATCATTTTTTTAATTGTGGTTGTATTTTTAATAATTTTTCTTTCTTCTTTATTTATTAAATTAAAACTTTTATGTTCACGAAAAGTATTTTTTTTTTCATTTAATTTTGAAGAAACTGTACTTTTGGTATAATTTCTTTTTAAATAATTAATGCTTAAATTTAAAGAAGAATCCCTTTTAAACAGGGTTGAATCATAATTTAAATGTTTTATTGAATTTAGAATAGATTTTTTATATTTTACTGTTTTTTTTAAGAAAATTGAATTATTTGCTTGTTTAAAAACTTCTTTCAAAGATTTTTTCGCATATTTATTTGATATATTTAATATACTATTATTATTGAAATTGTTTTGCAAAGAATTACGACCTTGAATCTTTTTTATTGAATTATTATTACTAATAATTTTTGGAGAATACAATAATTTACTTTTATGAAATTCATCACAATCAGATAAATACTCTAAATAATATTTATTCAATTTTTCTCTTTTTTTTATCATTTTTTGAAAAAAGTAAGAAACAGAATTTTCATTGTTCTTATGATAATTAGGTGTTTTATTATGTTTAATTTTTTTTTCAGAATTCTTTGAAATAATTTTTTACTTTGGAAAATATTTTTTTCTAAATCTGAATAAACCTTTGAATTAGATTGTTTAGAATAATTAACTAATATTGTTAAAGATTTCCCAATTTCCTCTTTTAAATTATTGTGTTTATCTTTTAAATTCAAAATTTCATTATTTTTTTTATCCAAAATATTTTCAAATATAAAAGATGGACTATTTAAATTAGAATTTTTCATTTAAAAAATAATTTAAAAAAATAAAATATTAGGAAAGAAAATATAATAAAACTTTTAATAAATATAAAAATAATAAAATTAATTTTCTTTCGTTATATTCGGTACAGATTCAGCTACATCAAAGTCTGAATCATCTTTATTTTTTTCATTATTTTCTTCTCCTTTATAATTTACTATCTCTTCATTATCATCTTCTATATTATTTTTATTAAAAACTAATTTATCAGTATTTATTATATCTTCTTTTATTTCTTCTTTTTTTTCATCATTTTTTTCTTCTTTTGTTTTTGGAATATATTCTTCTTTTTCCTCATTTTCCATATATATTGATTTATCTTTAAGATCATTTAAACTTTTTGTTTCTTCATCTTTTATTTCTTCTTTATCTTTTTCTTCTTTATCTTTTTCTTCTTCTTCTTTTTCTTCCTTATCTTTTTTTTCTTTATCTTTTTCTTCTTCTTCTTTTTTTTCTTCTTCTTTTTCTTCTTTATCTTTTTCTTCTTCTTCTTCTTTTTCTTCTATATCTTTTTCTTCATTATCATTTGCATTATTTTTTTCTTTTTTCTCTTCATCTTCTTCTTTTTCTTCTATATCTTTTTCTTCATTATCATATGCGTTATTTTTTTCTTTTTTCTCTTCATCTTCTTCATCTTTTTCTTCTTTTTTTTTATTTTCTTCTTTTTCATCATTATTGATTATATCTAATTCACTATTAATAAATTTATCTTCATCTTCTTCATCAATTTTTTTATTCTTATTTTCATCATTATTTTTTTTCCCTTTTACATCAACCCCTGTTGCAAAGAATAAATTAGCATCATTATTTCTCTTTTCAATTAATTGATTTAATTCATCTTCTAGTTTTTTAATTTCAATTTCATAATCTTTTATCAAATCTATATATTTTGAATTTTTTTCTTTTTCTTCATTTAAAATTTCATTTAAAGCTAAATTTTGAGATTTTTCTTTTTCTAAATTACTTTCACATTTAATAGTTTTATTTTGTTCATCTCTCAATTGTTTTTCTAATTTTTTAATTAAACTTTTTAAATCTGAACTTTGTTTATTTATTTTTTTATTCAATTTATTTATATTTTCATTATTTTTTAAATTATATTTTTCTTCATTTTTATTTTCCTCTTTTTTACTTTGTAAATCTTTATCTAAATCTTCTATTTTTGTTTTTAAATTTTTAATATTATTATCAACAATAAGAATCTGTCTATTTTTATTTTCTATTTTATCTTCATAATCCATATTTTGATTACATAATTTATTAATTTCTTTTTCTAAATCTTCTTTTGTTGGTTTTTTTTTAGAATTTAATTGTTTTAAACTCTCATTATCTTTTTTAAATTTACTTTCATAATTTGAGTTATAAATTGAAATTTGCATATTTTTTGTTTTATATGATTCGTATTGTAATTTAATTTTTTTAATTTGATTTTTAAAATGAGCATTTTCTGAAGTTAATTTATTTATCCTAGCTTGATTTTCATTATATTTTATAGAAAAATATTCATAAGCTTCCTTTAAATCGTTTAACCTTATTAAATGTTTTTCATTTGCTTCATTCATTTTATTATAATTTTTTACTTTTCTATCCGTTTGAATTTTTTCCATTTCATTTTCCTTTTTTTCATTTTGTTTTACTAAAACAAAATTTCTTTTTATTAATAAATTTGCTAATTTATTTGATTTCGTATTTTTTCCAATTGAAAGAGTTCTTTGTTTATTTTTTGTTTTTTTTTTATTATCATTATTTCCATTATCTATTATTTCCTCTATTTTTTCTCTATCCATATTAGAAAATGATTTATTTATTTCTTCATTTTTATTATCTAAGCTATTATTTTCAACATTTTCCTTATTGATTGTGTCTTTTTCTTTATCTTTTTCTTTATCTTTATTTTTATCTTTTTCTTTATCTTTATTTTTATTTTTTTCTTTATTTTTATTTTCATTTAAATAAGTTTTTTTTTCAAAAAAAGAATTAATCTCTTTTTGAACTGAATTATCACATATATTAATGATTCTTTCAACAGCACGTAAATTATCATATAAATCATTTTCACTTTCTGCTGTTTCAATTTTTAAATGAAGTAATTCTTGTCCTTTTGTTTTCACTTCAGTTCTAAGTTTTAAAAGTTCATCTTTTGTTCTTTCATAATTAATTGTAAATTTATCAGATTCTGCTGGTGATAAATTAAATGAATGAAAATCTGAATATGTTTGAGATTTTCCTTTTAAATAAATAGGATTTAATTGATTTGCTTTACTCATTTTTTTATTTTTTTTAATTTAAATTTATTTCTTTATTTTTAAAAAATATTAGTTGTTTTTAATTATTATTATATATTATTAAAAATATGAAAAATCCAAAAATAATGAAATTTATTGAGACATCATATAATTTAAAAAATAATAATTATTTAATGAATTCAAATGATTCCCAATTTGCTTACAAAGAAAATATAGATAAAAGTAATAATAGAGAATCTTCTTTTGGAAAAAACAGAAATAATAATTTTGGAAAAATTAAAAAAACAAATTCAAAATCAAAAAGAGATAATAATTCACTACCTTTAATAAATACTAAATCTAATAGTTCAGTCAAATTAGAAATAAGTTATGTTTCTCCAGAAAAAAATATCTATCAAAATAAAAGATATAATGATAATGATTTTCAAGAATTTATAAATTTAGTTCCAATTAAGGAAAAATTATCTAATTCTACTTCCAAAAACAAATTGAAATTAAATTCATCAAAAAAAAATTTTAAACTTTTATCTCATTCCTCATCAAAAATTAATCATAATGAGTTAAGACAATTTAACAATAGTCTTGGTCATATAAATTATACCCAGAGTAATGAATTTAGGAAAAATTATAATAATAAGCTTACTCTTAATAAAATTAATAACAATAATGAAAATCAAATAAAATTAAAAAGTTTTTTTAATATTTCTACTAAAACAAATTATTTTTCTCCTGAAAAAAAGAAAAAAAGTGATAAAGTTATTTTAAGTCCTATTAATCCTCAATATTTAAAAACAAATGATGAAAATGAAAAAAATGAAGAAGAAGGAGAAAAAGACAATAAAATAAGTAATTTATTAGAAGAAGCTAAAAACAAAAATAAAAAATTATTCCTAGGAAAAACTATAGAAAGAAAAAAAAAGAAATATAATACAAATATATTAAGAATTTCACCTCTTGAAGAAGAAGAAATGAATTTAGAAAAAATAAAATTTAAAGCTTTTTCATTTTCAAAAGCTGGAATTTTAGAAAATGGACAAACAAAAATTAATCAAGATTCAATTTTAATTTTAAATAATATATTTAATTTAAAATATGATATTTTTGGAATTATGGATGGACATGGATTAAATGGTCATTTAGTTTCTAATTTTGTTAAAGAACAAATAAAAGAAATTTTTACAAATTCAAAAACATTTTTAACAAAAACAAAATATGGAAATTTAACTGAAGATGATATATACAAACAATTAGTAAAAAATGATAATTCATTAATAAAAAGAATATTTAATAAAATAAGTAAAAATTTATTATATTTAAATTATGATATAAGTAATTCAGGAACTACATGTAATTTATTAATTCATTTAAATAACTTTTTAATATGTATAAATTTAGGAGATTCACGTTGTGTTTTAGTAAAATCTTTAAATTCAGAAAAAATAAATTTTGAATATGAAAAATTGAGTAATGATCATAAACCAAATTTAGAAAAAGAAAAAAAAAGAATTGAATCTCTAGGAGGTGAAATAAGACAAAATATAAATTTGGAAAATAATAAATTAGAAGGACCATATAGAGTTTATATTAAAGGACAAAAAATTCCTGGTATTGCAATTAGTAGAAGTTTAGGTGATTTAGATGCAGAAAAAATTGGAGTTATTAGTGAACCTGATATTAATGTTAAAATTATGGAAAATTCTTATAAAATTGCTATTTTAGGCTCTGATGGTTTATGGGATGTTATGAATGAAAATAATATTATTGATATTTTAAAAAAATTTTGGAAAAAAAATTTATTTGATTCTTTATCTCAAGAAATTTCTGGTGAATGTGTTAAAAAATGGGAAAATAATTTCTTTGAAAGAGATGATATTAGTTTTATTATTGTTGCTATTAATTATTATAACAAAAAAAGGTAGTTACTTCTTTTTTTTGATATTTGATTTTATCTGAATGATTTTTATTTTTTAGCCTTTTTATTTATATAAATAGCTATTTTTTTTGCGATATAATATATATATAAAAATAATAGTATTTAAAAACATAAATTAAATATAAAGATTATAATTAAATATTATTTAAAATATTATATTAAAAAAAATTAATTTAATAAATCATTATTTATTTGATTAAGTATTATCCCTACATTATTATTTCCATTAATATGATTTCCATTATTAATGTTATTACCATGATATCTAAAAATATATGACCAAAACATTCTCCCAAGAATATAATTTCCATTTCTATCAGAACTTATTGATTCTATAAATGATTTTACAGAATAAATAACACTTCCAACAATGGTAACTATGATAGACAAAGAAAGTGAAAATATAACACAAATAACAGTACTAAAATTAACAAATCTTTCTTTATAATCACGTGAACTACATGTAAAAGCAACATCTTTAAAGAAAGAAAAACATAAGAAACAACAAGCTAATAAATAGGGTCCAAATATAATATAATTATAATACACAAAAGTATCAAAAAATTTATTAGTAAAAGTATCAATATTTATAACTAATCCAAAACTTAATATTGTTGCACTTAAACCTGAAAAAACTCCAAAAAAAGAAAAGAATAAATCTCCAATTTTTTGAAATTTAATACATTCATTAAATATAACTAAAGGAAATTTATTATATCCTTCTATAATAGAATCAAATATATAATAAACTTGAATAGAATCTAAAATAACTAAAATTAAAGATATAAGAAAAATAACTTTCAAAGTTAAATTATAAGCATATAATTCAGGTTCATTTTCCATTTAATAAAAAAACATTAAAAAAAATTATTATTTAATTATAATAAAAATAAAGAAAAAACCTTAAATAATTATTTAAAAAATTATTTTAATATTTTATTTTTAAAGTTTATAAAATAAGAAATAACAATCTTCAATTTGAAAAAAAATAAAATTTTCAACTTCAAAAGAAAAAGCAACAGAAAAATCTTTTCCAATAACACATTGCCATTCAGGTTGAAATTCATCATCTAATTTTTCTTTAACATAATCTGACATTTCTTTTTCCGCAGTAAATTTTTTTAAACTTTCAAATCCTAATTCAAAAGCTCTTTTTTTTATTTTATTAGTAACATCAAATTTTAATAAATTTGGTCTAACTTGTTTTCCATTATATTCATATAATTTATCTTCAAAATTTTCATCTTCTTCATTTTCTAATTTTTCTTCATCTGCATTTATTATTTCTTCTTCCATATCTGGAATTTCATCATTCTCTATTACTTCTTTTTTTTCTTCTTCTTCACCTTCTTTTTTTTCTTCTTCTTCACCTTCTTTTTTTTCTCCTTCTTCACCTTCTTTTACTTCTTCTTCTTCACCTTCTTTTTTTTCTCCTTCTTCACCTTCTTTTACTTCTTCTTTTTTTTCTTCATCTTTTTTTTCTCCTTCTTCACCTTCTTTTACTTCTTCTTTTTTTTCTTCATCTTTTTTTTCTCCTTCTTTTACTTCTTCTTTAACTTCTTCTTTTACTCCTTCTTTAACTTCTTCCTTTTTTTCTTCTTCTTGTTTTACTTCTGTTTCAGGAGGATTTTCATTTGGTTGCTCTGACATTAAGTTATGAAATTTATTTAATTAAATTAAAAATAATATAATACAAAAATTTAAATTAAATTAAATTAAATTATTTGAATAATATTTTTTTAATATTTTTATTAATTATTTTTATTCTATTGAAAAATTAATTTTTTCATATTGCTTTCTAAATTATTTTTTATTATCAATATTTTAAAAAAGAAAAAATGATATTAAAAATTTTTGGAAATATCCCCAATTATTTAAATATAAGAAGATAAAAGTTTATTAAGAAAATCCGTAAAAAGATTATTTTAAAAAATGAATTTTTATAATTTCATTTTTTGATTTATTTGAGAAAGATTATTTATATGTAATTATCTATATAATATGACTTTTAAAATAAAGGTCAATGAAATGAGCATTATATAATAAATATTTAAATTATATAACACTAAAATATTCATTATAAAATGGTTTTCTCGATAGAAAATTTAGATTTAAAGTTCATTTGAATGTTTCATTATGGAGAAAAAACTTTAAAAATAATAATTAACATTATATATGAAAAATTATAAAAATAAAGAATATAATATTTAAAATATTTTTAAAATCATTTAAAAAAAACAAATTAATTTAATAAAAATTATTATAAAAAGAAAATATGACTTTACTAAAAATAATACTCATTCCTTTCCTTCTAACTTCAATAGTATTAGGTCACACAAAAGAAGAATGGCGTACACGTGCAATATATCAAATAATAACAGATCGATTTTGTAACGACGACGGTTCAAAAGTTCAATGTGATTTATCAAAATATTGTGGAGGAACATATAAAGGAATAAAAAATAATTTAGACTACATACAAGGAATGGGATTTGATGCAATATGGATATCACCAATAGTAGAAAATGCTGAAAATTCATATCATGGATATCATTTAACAAACTTATATAAATTTAATAGTCATTTTGGAACTGAATTTGATTTAATAGATTTAATAACAGAATGTCATAAAAGAGATATTTGGGTTATGCTTGATGTTGTTGCTAATCATGTTGCTCCAGTTGGAACTGATTATAGTAAAATTATTCCTTTTAATAAGGCAGAACATTATCATGATTATTGTGAAATTAATGATTGGAATAATCAATGGCAAGTTGAAAATTGTAGATTAAGTGGTTTACCTGATTTAAATCAAGAAAATGAATGGGTTGCTAATAAATTAATTGAATGGATTCATGATGTTGTTTTAAAATTCAATTTTGATGGTATTAGAATTGATACTGTTCCTGAAGTTCCAAAATCTTTTTGGAAAAAATATACTCAATCTGCAGGAGTGTTTCAAATAGGAGAAGTTTTTAATGGAAATGTAGATTATGTTAATTCATATTTAGAAACAATGGATTCTGTTATTAATTATCCATTATATTATACAATTCAAGATGCATTTTGTAGTAATATGGAAAAAATAGAAGATTATTTAAGTAATATTAAACCAAGATATTCTCAAATTTTATATTTAGGAACTTTTGTTGAAAATCATGATAATCCTAGATTTATAAATAAATGTAATAGTAGAAAAAAATTTAAAAATGCTTCTATTTTTTCAATATTTTTTGAAGGAATACCAGTTTATTATTATGGAGGAGAACAATATTTTGGAGGAGGAGCAGATCCTTATAATAGAGAAGTTTTATGGGGTAATTTAGATACTTCAATTGATATGTATAAAGCTCTTTCTGCTGCAAATAAAGTTAGAAAAGAGAAAAAAATATGGGAAACTCAATTTGTTCAAAGATATTCTTCTCAATTATTCTATGCTTTTACTAGAGGAGATGTTCTTATTTGTTTAACTATTACTGATAATTATAGTGTAAAAATTACTTATCATAATTTTAGTGATGGAACTAAATTGTGTGATGCTTTAAATCCTTCTGATTGTGTTTATGTTAATAATGATGGTATTCAAATTAATATGGGACAAGATCCTAAGGTTTATGTTAAACAATAAATTAATTTCTTTATTTTATATATTATTTTTTTTTCAAAATTTTTGATAATTTTTTGTTTTATTTGATTTAAATATTATTATTATTTTTTTTATAAAAAAAATAGTTTTTTTAATTAATTAACCTAATTTTATCTATTTATAATTCGGAGAACATGCAATTGGACTATAACCTTTTGTATAATTATTATTTCCAAATAAACATGCATAACAAGTTTTAGTTCTATCAACCCCTTTGGAACCATAATAATCAAAGAAATCTGTATTATTTCTTAATTTATAAGGACTTTTTAAATTTTTTGAAGTTTTTGGTCTTTTATTTCTTCTTTTTTCCATTATATCATTTTCATTATTTAAATCATCAAGAGATAATTCTTTATTTTTACTTTTTAATCTTTTTGGTGATTTTAATTTTGATTTTTTCTTTTTATGTTGAATATTATTACTATAATTACAATTTGAATCTAAGAAATTATTCAAATTATGACTTTTCATTAAAGAATTACTATAATCATAAATAATATTTGAATTATAATTTTTTTTTCCTGAATTACTTCTTCCTTCTCGTCTTACTTCATTTTTTATATCATTATAATTATATGATGCTTTATATGAATGATCTGGTTTTTTTGGTTTTTTTTTCATATTTAATTTTTTTAAAAGATAATCTATTATTTTTTCATTTTCTTGATTTTTAATCATTAATTTATTATTTTCATCAAGTAAATATCCCCTAAATTTATCTTCACTTTCTCCTTTTTTTCTTCTTAATTCTTCATTTAATATTTCTATTTTATTTCTTGCTTCTGTTAATTTTTGATATAAATTTAAATTATTATCAAATAATTTTTGAATTTTCTCTTCATTTGAATAATTATTTAATTCTTCTAAAGTTGAATAATATATGTATGAAGGAACTGTTTTTTCTGAATTTATTTTTGTGGAATCAAAATATTTTTTTCTCTTTGTTTTGTTTTTTGACCTTTTCTTCTCTTTTTTATTTTTTTCTTTTTTTTGATTTTTGTCATTATTTTCCTTTTCTATTGATTCCGTAATTTTATTTATTTCATTTTCCATTGAAATATAATTTTCTGTTCTTTCTTCAGTAACATCATTTAATTCATCTAAACCTTTTTTTTCCTTTGGAAAAATTACTTTAAATTGTGATGTAACATTTTTTTCTTTTAAAGGTTTAGTTATATTTTCTTTTCTTATATTATTTTGATTTGAATTCATTTGGTTCTCATTGATAACATTATTAAAGTTCATTTGATTGTCATTATAATTATTATTATTATAATGTATTTGATTCTCGTTATTGTTATTATTATTGATTAAATTATTTTGATTAATATTTGGATTATTAAAGTTTTGTTTATTAGAGAAATTTTCTTGTCTTTCATCTTCCTGATTATTTTTATCAAAATTAGTGAAATTTTTAGAAGTCAAATGAACTAATTCATCATTTTCATCTATATTATTTTTATTATTAATAAAAATAGGATTAGTTGATTTATAATCATTTTTAATAATATCTTTTTGAATAATATAATTTGGTTCTTTGCTTAAATATTCATTTTTTATTTCTTCAATAATTTTATATCTTCTTTCAAAAGAATTATTCTCATTATTATTCCTAATAAATGGATTATGAAAAGTATTTTTATCAGTTATTTCATAAGATGTTGTATTTCCTGAGATAAGACTTGAAGAAGTAGATTGCCTATTTTTATTATTATCATGAAAATTTTGAGTAGTATTATATAAATCAAGATTTAGATTATCATTATTATTATATCTTGTATCTTTTATTGAATTTCCTGTAGTTGAAGTATAATAATTTGGATTAAAATTCATATTGTTTATTTATAAAAAAAAATGAATTATTAATTTAATTAAATTTCATTATTTAAATACTTAAAAAAAATGTATTTAATCAAAAAAATCATATAATTAATATATTTTAATGATAAATTTTAATAATTAATTACAATAATTATTTTTTATTTTCTTCCTAGAATTTTATCAAATTGTGGATTAGATCTATCTAAAGAAGTTAAATCGACAAATTGTCCATATTGAGCAAAAGAATTATTAAAATTCATAATATTAACTTTATCAGGATTTTCATCTCCACTTTCATCATCATCATCATCACTAAATTCATTATCATATTCTGAATTATCTTCATCATCACCTTCACCAATTTCACTATCACTACTAAAAACTTGTCTATTATTATCACTATCATCATCACTTAAAATATCATTAAATTTCTCATTTTCCATTTCTTCATTTTTTAAATTTTCAATTAAATTCATTTTTGCAATTTCAACTTCATTCATTTTAACATTAAAATTATCTTCCATTTTTAACCAAGGATGACTTAATAATTCTCTAGCAGAAGCTCTTTTTTCAGGTAAATATTCTAACATAGGCATAAGAAAATCACTTAAAGCTTGAGCTTCTTTTTCTTTAAAATGATATTTCATCATTAAAACCATTTTTAAAGGAATTTTAGGTATATTATGAACTCTTCTCATTTCACCTTTTCTATTAAAATATTTATAAGAATAATCTCCACTTAAAGCAAAATTTTTTGGCATTTTTCCTAACATTCTAATAAATTTAGCAATATGATCATCATTTTTACTATAAGTTTCTCCTTTTCTTGGTGAAAATAAATAATCTCCTGTTGCTAATTCAAAAACAATACAAGCTAAACTCCAAATATCTGCAGTTTCATTATAATTTATTCCTAAAAGAACTTCAGGTGAACGATATTGTCTTGTTTGAATTGCTGTACTAAAATGATATGTAAACCAACATGCATTTCCCATATCACATATTTTAACTTCTATTGATTTATCCAAGGGGGGACCCTTCATTTCCAGTAATTGTGCATATTTTCTATTTATTATTTCTTTTTCTTTTTCTGTTTTTGCTTTTTTTAATTCGTTATTTCGTAATATTATGTTATTTCTATATATTTTATCATTTTTTACACGCTTTTTTTCCTTGTAATAATAATCTAATATTTGACTATATTCTTCTATATCAAATGGCTCAAATTCATCTGAGGAATCTGAATCTCTTTTATGAAGAGATAAATTATATTTTGGAACTGATGCTATTTTTGGCCTATCTACTAAATCTTTTATATTATATTGTGTTTCTTCTATTTTATTTTCAATTTTTGCTTTTTCTTTTTCATTTTCTTCTTTCTTTTTTTCCATTATTTCTTTTATTTTTATATCTATTTCTGCTTGAGATAATCCTTGTCTTTCTAATTTTTTTATTTGTTTTCTTTTATATTTCTGATTTTTTCTTCTTCTTGCTTTTCCACTTAAAGTAGTTGAAGTTAAATTTAAACTACTCATTTCCATTGTAATATTTTCTTCATTATTAAGACTATTTCCATTAATATTATTAATAGTAGTATTATTTAAATGATTAATATTAGTATTATTTAAATTATTATTATTATTATTATTAAAATCACAATTATAATCTTTTTCAGCTTTAGGATCATTTAAAGAACCAGTTTCCGCAATTTTTTTTAATTCTTCTTCTGTTAAACAAACTAAAATATTTTCAGGTTTTAAATCAGTATGAATTATATTACAAAATCTATGTAAAAAATCTAATCCAATAAGAATTTGTTTAGTAATAATTCTAATAAAAGGAAGAGGAATTCCTCTATAATTATATCTTTTAATTAATTCTAATAAAGTAACACCAACAATTTCAAAAACCATACAAAAATGTCTTCCATGGATTCCAGCATAAAGAAAAGAATTAAGTAATTGTACAGTTTGAGTATGTTCCATTTGATATAAATCTTGAATTTTTTCAGGTTGATCTTTCCAATATTCTTTTAAAGAATTTAACCAATCTTCATCAAAATTATGTTTAGCTAATTCTTGTAGAATTTCAACTTCATCATAAGCAGCATTAATATATCTTTGATCACTTTTTTGAATTTTAATACAAACATAATTTCCATGTTTTGTATCAAAAGCTAACCAAGCAGTTGAAAAATGACCCCAACCTAATTTTTGAGTTATAATATATCTTTCTAATAATACTTCACCAACATGAACTGGATGATATCCTTTTGGTTTATAATCTGATAATCCTTCATCTTCTGAATCATCTCCTTCTGTATATTCTGGAGGATCCATTTTACGTTGATTATAATATTTTAATTTTGATAATGTTCTTATATATTTTGATTTTTGTTCTTTTTCTTCTTCTAATTTTTTTTCACTTTTTTTCTCTTTTTCTATTATTTTTGGTATTTCTATTTCTATTTCAGGATTTTTTTCATATAATTTTTCATCAAAAAAATTTAAGGTTTCTTGACTTTGATTATTCTTGGCTTTTGTTTTTTTTGATTTTTCTATTTTGTTATTAGGTTATTTTATATTTTTTTTTTACTTTTTGGTTTGTGTTTGTGATTCATTTTTTTTTTTTTTCTTTTTTGGAATTTTTTTCGGGTTTAAATAAAATTAAATATTTATTTTTTATTTAAAAATAATTTAAATAATTAATTAATTATTTATCTTTCTTATATTTTTATTATTATTTATTTTTTTTAAGAGAAAAAAAAAATTTATAAATTTTACTTTTTTTTAAAAAAATAATATTTTAATAAATTTAAATACTTAATATTGTTTTTAACAATATTATATTTAATCATCTTCTCTAGTTAAACTTTTTAAAACAATTTTATAATTTGCTAAATCCATATTTATTTTGGATATTTTTTCTTCTAATTCTCTTCTTTTTTCAATTAATTCTTTTTTCCTTGGTTTTGCAGGCATTTTATTTAAAATATTATTAATATCATCTCTTTCTTTATTAAATTCTGATATTTTATTTTTATAATATTGTATTTTTTCAGGTTTATTCTGTGGAACAACATCTTTTTTAGGAGAATCTTCATAATTATCATCATTATTATTTTCATTATCATCTTCTTTATTTTCACCATTATTATTTTTATTATTATCATCATAATCATAATTATTTTTATTTTTTATTGAATTTAATAATTCATTATCTTCATTACTTCTTTTTATTTCTCTTTCATAAAGTAATTTATCTCTTTTAACATTAAATAATTCATCAGATAAAGTTTGATATTTAATATTAAGTAATTCATATTGATTTTTCATTTCTGCATAATTTCTTTTTATCATATCATAATTTTGTTTATTTTCTTTATTATCTGCATATTCAGAATCAAAATTTTTTTGAAGTTCTTTATTTTCATTTTCTAAATTCTCATTTAATAATGTTAATTCAGATATTTTTTGATTTTTTTTTTCATTATCATTTTTTTCAACATTTAATTCATCTTGTAAATTTTCTATTCTTTTCTTATTTTCTTCATTTTCTTCAGCAACTTTTTCATATGTATCTAAATATTTTCTTAATTTTTCATCTTTTTTTGAAATTTCTTTTTCTTTTTTATCTAATAATTCTTCTAATTCTTTTATTCTTTTTAATAAATCTATATTCTTTTCTTTTTCTGATTTTAATTCATTTTCTATTTCCATTATTTTTTCATTTGAAATATAATTTGCATTTCTTACTTTTGAAGAATAATATGTATTTAAATCAATATCTTTACTAATTCCTCTTTTTATTCTTGTTCTATGAGAATTATTTTTATTTATTATTTTAATATTATTTTTTTCTTCTTCTTCATTTTGTTTTGCTATTTTTGATATTAAATCTTTATCTTTTAGATAATATTTATATTTATTTTTCATAAATTTATTAAATGAATTAAAATTTTGTATTTCAGTAAAAAGTAATAAATTATCATTTATATGTAAAGGACCATTATTAATGATATTTTTTTTATTATCTAAATTTTTTTTACTTTGTGTATTTTCTCTTTTTTGAGGTCTTGCAATTGAATTATATATATTATCAAATTGTTGAATATTATTTATTTCTTTTGGTATATTATTAATTTTTTGTTTTGAATTATTTTTAATTAAATTTGTTGATTTTTGCACATCCTCATTATTATTATTACTTATATTATTCTGATTATTTAAATTTGGAGCTTTATTTATATTTTTGTCTTTTTCTTCTTTTTCTTCTTCTTTTTCTTCTTCTTTTTCTTCTTCTTTTTCTTCTTCTTTTTCTTTTTCATTTTCTTTTTCTTCTTCTTTTTCTTCTTCTTTTTCTTCTTCTTTTTCATTTTCTTCATTTTCATTTTCTTCATTTTCATTATTTTCATTTTCTTCATTTTCATTATTTTCATTTTCTTCATTTTCATTGTCTTCATTTTCTTCATTTTCATTGTCTTCATTTTCATTATATTCATTTTCTTTATTGTCTTGTTTATTTCTATAACTACTTTCTTTAACAAAATTATTCTCTCCATTATCAATTTTATCTTCTTCTTCTTGAGATTCAATAATTTCTGCTCCATCATCAGAAATAATTTCTTGTTCACTTTCCTCATTATTTTCACTCATTTTTTATAATTTTTAAAATAATAAAATACAAATTTAAAAATGGAAAATAAAATAATAAATAATTCAAATTCCTTTTATGAAAGAACTATAAAACATGCTCAACAATATGAAATTGATAAATTAAAATTAATGGATTTTTATCAATTAAAAAATAAAAAAAAATATGAATATAATATTATTCAAAAAAAAATATTTTTTGGAAAAGAAAATACAATAAATAAAATTGATAAAAAGAAAAAATATTCTGATTATTTAGTTTTTAGACAACTTTTACAAAAAGAATATGATATTGAAGATATAAAATTAGAATTAGAAAATGCAAAACAAACAGTAAATTACTCTAAAAATTTAAGAGAAGAATTTTATAGATATTTTAAATTAACAAAAGATGATATTCAAATTACACCTCAAATACAAAATTTTGATTCAAATAAAACTAAAGATAATCTAAATAAAGGAATAGAAAATATTTATTTTATTGATGATTTTTTAAGAAAATGTAGTTTATTAAAAAAAAAAGAAAAATCAAATGATGAAATAGAAAATAAAACTAAATTTCAAATTTTTTCTGATTTAGAAAAAGCAAGTGATGAATATTATGCATCTTCAATAAATATTAATCAATTAGATTTACAATATTATGTTCAAAAACAAAAAATTTTAAAAGCTTATAATAGAGAATATGAATTTGTTAATTTTATAAATAAAGTTAAAGATGGTTTAATTAAAACAACTCCAGATACAATAAATACTAATATTAAAGATAAATTTTCCTCTGAAATTATTGATGGATTATTTGATAGTAGAAATTCTGTTTATTATTATCCTATTGATTCTTTTTTTCATAAATATAAAATTACATATTATAGACTTAAAGATGAAGAAAGAGATTTATATGAACATATTTATTCTATTCTCATTAAAAATAATTATATGAATTTTTTATCTTTCTTATATTCTAAAAATCCTCTTTTTAAATTTATTTATAATAAATTTTCTGATAAAGATACAACTAAAGAAAATTTAACTTTAGAAGGAATGGTTGCTGAAAATAATATAAATAATGAAAATAAAAATTTAAAAGAACTTATAGATGTTCCTTTAGGTTTTATGATAGATAATCCAAGTTATCAAATGCCAAATATAACTCATATTTCAGATAGAAAAAAAGAAATTTTTAATTTAATTGATGGTTGTTATATTTTTATAAATTGTGGTTATGTAAAAGAAATAATAAATCAAAATGATATAAGTGACTTTTTTTCTATGGAAAAAGATGAAAATTCAAGTACTGAAAATATTGATTTACCTTTTGGAAAATGTTTAATGAAAGCATCTCAAACTGAATTAAATTATTTATTAATAATAGATAAAAATAAAAGATTAAAAATATTAAATTTAACTGAAACTTTTCAAGATGTTATTATGGATTATGCAACTTTTTATAAATTAAATAAATCAGATTTATTAGTAAAATTAGAACAACCTTTATTAATTGCATTATATAATAAAAAAAAATTTACAAGTAATGAACCTGAAAATGAATCAATAGGAAATGATTATAATTATTATTTATTAGAAGATAGAACTGAAAATGAAAATAAATATCATTTAATAAAAATATTAGATAAATTTTATATAACTTTAGAAAATACTTTAACAAAGAATTTTACTTTAGAATCAATAGATAAAATAAAAACAATAGAAAAAGAAGAAGAAGAAGAAGAAGAAGAATCTTCAGAATCAAAAAGTGAAACAGAAGAAAGTAAAAATGAAGAAAAAAAAACAGAAACTGAAGAAAGTAAAAGTGAAGAAAAAAATAATAAAAATGATTCTATAATAGATTTACCAAAAGAAAAAAAAATTTCAAAAGTTCCTCCATTAAATTTAATTAAATTTAATGAATCTGCTTCTATTTTAAATTCTTCTAATTTATCTAGTGTTTCAGATTCAGGAATAAATAAATTAATTAAAGATAAAAATATTAAAAAAATTGATAATTATGAAACAAAAAATAAAAAATATGAATTTAATATTAATGGTGAAACTTATAATTTTCAAATTACTTCTGATGAATTAAGATATACTACTAATAAAAGAAAAAGTGGAAAATATAATTTAAAATCTTTAACATTTAATAAACCAGAATATTTAAATGAAAAATCTTGTTATCAAATTGAAATTTATTCTGGGAAAAAACTTTTATTCCAAATTATAAGTGAAGATAAAGTTAAATTAGAAGAATTTTATTATGATTTATCTAATTTATAATAAAATAAATTTAAATATAATTTTTAAAATTTATAAATAAAAATAATATAAAATAAACGACTAAAAATTAAAATAATTAAAATAATTTGATTATGAAAAAGAAATTTTTCCTTTTTATATTTTTCATACTATTTGATTTATCAAATGAAGAAATACAACAAGTAATTTTATAAAATAATATAATTTTAGATAAAAATTCAAGTTCCTTCAGAAATAATAGATAATAAAATATCATGGCATCCAAAAATAGTAAGAAGTTATATAAGTGATACAATTAACATTGAAATTCCAAAAGAAAATCAAAATAAATATAAAACTTCATTTCTTCAAATTAAAAAACCATTTTTAGGAAACCAAGATGAAGATAATATGAAATGTAAATGTAGATTAATAAAAGATTCTGAATTAGAAATCCCTAAAAATAAAGAAGAAGGAAATGAAATAGTAGAAATATTAGATAATAATGAAGAAGAACAAGAATATAATTATCAAGAAGAAATAAATAATGAAGAAAATGATAATAATGAAGGAATAATAGAAACATTAGCAAATCATTTAAAAGAAAATGCTGAAATAATACAATCATTATTAAATAATCAATATCAACAACCAATAAATTATCAACAACAAGTTTATCAACAACAACCAATTTATCAACAACAACAATCAATAAATTATCCACAACAAATAAATTATCAACAACCAATAAATTATCAACAACAAGTTTATCAACAACAACCAATTTATCAACAACAACCAATAAATTATCAACAACCAATAAATTATCAACAACCAATAAATTATCAACAACAACAAATTAATTATCAACAACCAATAAATGAACAACAATCAATTTATCAACAACAACCAATAAATTATCAACAACAAGTTTATCAACCTGTTGTATATCAAACTAGTCCTTATCAACCTATTTCTCAAAATTTAAATTATAATCAACAAAATTCCAATAATGAATATAATGATTATAAAAAGAAAAATCATAAAAAAAAAGATTTTAAAAATAAGAATCATAAGGAAGAGGAATTTAAAAATAAAAAAAATAATTTAAAATTAACAATTAAATCACCAAAATTAGTAGCTGATTATGCTTATATATAATTTTTTTATATTAAAAATTCATAAAATAAATTAAAAAATAAAAATTTGCTTAAATTTTTATTATTTTATATAATTTAGAATAATTGTATTAAAGTTTAATCCCTCCTTTTAATCTTCCATGTTGGAATATAGTAGAATTTTTTTGAATATTATATGTTTCTAAAGTTCTAGAGTCTTCTAATGTTTTTCCTCCAAAATTTAAAACAATTTCGTTGAATTGTAGATCTATTTTTTCTTTAAGCATATTTTTAAGTTCTTTGACAGTAGAATTAAGTTTTATTGAAAAGCAAAGAGTAACATCATTCATAGTTTTGATAAATATTTGAATATTAGGATAATCGAAAATTTCTTTCTCAGGTCTTTCTAACTCTTTATATCCTTCTTTTGAATGAGAACATCCTAAAATATGAGTATAAAATTTTGTATATTGAATAGATTCTTCACAATTTTTATAAACACAATAAATTTTTAAAGTATTTAAATAATTTATTATCCATTTTTCAGCTTCTAGAAAACTAAATGTATGACCATCTTTTCCACCCAAACATTTTTTATCAGAACTTGTTTTATCCCATTCATTATAACATTTTTTACAATAAATTCTTTTACATTCTTTACATTGAACTGGTTCATAAACTAAATCTAAACAGAAAGGACATCTTACTCTAGGACTAATATATTCCCCATTTTTTTTAATTATTAACCAAGCTCTATCTATTGTTATTTCTTCATCTATCCTTTGTTTAATTGTTGATTCAGTTGGTCCACACCCCATTTAAAAGGTTTTAAATAATTTGACAATTTTCAATAAAAATATCTATTTATTAAAAAATATTAATTTTTGTTCTTATCTCAGTTAATTATAAGATTTATTTAAAAATTTGATATATATATTTTGATATAATGAAAATACTCTTAACTTAAAAAAAATGTTTAAAAGATATCTTTTACCTTTGATATATAATCATAATCCTTAAAACAAAAAATTAGTATATAATTATTTATTAAATAAAAGTATTTATATTAATTTTTTTTAAAATAACAAATTTTGATTTAAGGTTAAATTAATATAAATTATTTTTTCAAAATCTATTTTTCAATATTGTTTTTCATCTTTAAATAATATAATATTTGGAGAAAAAGTATCATATAAATAAATTATTTCTTCTTTTGACTAAAATAAAATTATAAAAATATTATTATCTAAATTAATATAATTTCAATTTTTTCTTCTTTTAATAAAAATAAAATAAGTTTTTGATAAAAAGTCAAAACATTTAAATATTCAGAAATAAATACTGCTAAATAAAAATTAAATGTATAAATAATTTATTTTATATTATATTATTTTATAGTATATAAATCTCAAGAAATTAAAAATTCTTCAGAACATAAATCACAAAAAAAAAATATTGAAAAATAAAAAAAACAAATATTAAATAAATAACCAAAAAAAAAAAAAAAATGTCATTATATAGAACATCTCGAACTCCATTTAATAATTATATTCCTGATGGATTAGGTCGTGATCACTATATAATATATAATAATGGAGGACATTGGCAATCAAATCAATATTCAATATCTCCAAAAGAATCATTTGATTATCCAAAATATAATAATTTTCATACTTTATTTCATTTAGCTGCTCCTTTTAAATATAAAACAGATGGTTCTGGAAGAGATTCTTATATAATTTTTGATAATGGTTTAAGTAGACAACAAAAACCTTTAAATTCATTTCATTTAACTGATTTTTTAAGAACAGAAAATTTATCTGGGAAAAATAGTGGAAAAAATCTATTTTTAAGTCAACAAGAAATTAGAGAAAATAAAATTAGAAAATTAAATGAAAAAAGAATGATTAGAAGATTATATACTAAACCTCTTGAAAAAATATTATCAAAAAGAAATGATGAAAGTAAAGATAAAGAAAAAGGAAAAGAAGAAAATTCTAAATTACAATTAAGAACTTTAAGTTATGATTTTGGATTTTATAATAAAAATATTAATAAAAATGAAACTGTTGAAAATGATAATGATGTAAATAATGCTATGAAAAAAAGTAAAAAAGTAGAAAAATATGAATTACAAGATGAAAAAGAAAAATATAAAAAATTTCTTACTCATAGAAGAATAAAAAGTGATTTTATTTTTAAAACTGATAATAATAATAATTTTAGAAATAGATTTAAATTAAATTATGATGGATATTTAGATAATTTTTATAGTAAAGAAAATAATAAGTATGGTTTTAGGAATAGAGTAAAGTTAGATAAATTAAAAATTAATTCTTAATTATTAATTTTTTTGATTAAAATATGATAATAAAAACAAAAAAAAAATAAATTTAAAAAATAACTACTACAAAATTTATAAATTTGAAAAATTATTATCAGTAGAAATTATTTAAAAAAATAATAAGATATTTTGAATTTATATTTTTAATCTAAAAATAAAATGGGAAAAAATGATGAAGAAAAACAATATTCAGAACTCATAAAATTTAGTCCTTCAAATCAATCATCTTATTCTAATATATATCAAAAAATTGGAAAAGAATTAAATAAAACAGCATTTCCTCTTGTATATTATATATTTCAAAGTAAATTAAACAGTATTAAAGTTGATATAATTTGTGTAATATTGGAATTTTTAGAAATTTTAACATTCCCAATTCAACATAGAGTAAATTTTTTTTTTAAATATATTTTAAATTTAGTACAAAGAACTTTGGAAAGGAGGAGATTTTTATGAAAAAATAAGTCAAAATTTAAGTTTTGTACGTCTTTCACCTTTTCTAGAAGGAAATAAACAAATATTATTAATAGTATATTACATTTTCATAATTATATTATTTATTTATATGATTCTTTTCTTTTATACATGTATACTTTTTAAGAATAATAAATTTAATAAAAGATGGATATTAGAAATATTAAATATACCATTTGGTTTAGTTGGAAATGCAATTTTTCTTCCTTTACTTCAAACTTTAGCAGCAATGTATTATTGTGATACAAAAACAAAAAAATTAAGTTATATATCAGAAATGAAATGTTGGTCTTTAGAGCATATAATACATTGTATAATAGGTGGAATTGCCTTAATAGTATTAATAATATTTGAATTATTTAATATATATACATTTAGTGATATTAGAAAAAATTCTTTTTCATGTACTTCAAAAAAATCAAATGAAGCAGATTTAAGTTTAATATTACTTAAAATTTATGTTGTTGCTGAAGATGCTTTTTATGCAAGAGAAGGATATGATTTTAGTGTAATTTTAATATCATCTGCATTATGTTTTTTTGTAGCATATAATTATTTTTATTATAGACCATTTTATAATAAAACAATAATGACAATTTATTTATGTTTAATATCAGTTCTTGCATATTCATATTTATGTTTAATAGCATGTTATTTATTAAGAAATTCAAATTTTGATGGAGGAATAGGATTATTTTTTTGTGGTAGTTTAATGATAGTAATGTTTTTAATAGGAAATTCAGTTAAAATGGTAGATTATGCTTTAGTTATAATGTTACCTTTAGCAATTAAAGCAGAAAGAACTTTTTTAGATAAATTAGAAATGTTAGAAATGTTATTAGATTTAAATGAAAAAGATAGAAAATGTCATATAATGTTAGATGGTTACATTGGAGTTCATGAAGATTCTTGTGCCACAAAAACTTGTCCTTTAAAAGAATTTTTAAAATCTGGAAATCAAAGATATTTATTAAGACATATTGAAGATATATATTTATTAGGAATTAGTAGATTTCCAACAAGTGTTACAATAAGATTAGGTTATGTTCAATTTTTATTAAATAAATTACATAAAAGAAAACAAGCAGAAAATGAAATATTAGAAATTCAAGATAGATGTGATGCAAATTATAATGAACAATTTTGTATTTATCAATTAAATAGAATGATTGAAGCTTCTGCTTTAGATAAATCAAATGGAAAAGATGAAGCTTCTGTTTTTGCAGAAATGAAATTTATTTCAATGCAAAAAAGCTTTAAACAAGATGTTAATGACGCCGTTATAAATTATTTAGAATTTTGGAATTTATTAATGATATCTTCTGCAAATATAGTAAAAGATTTAGGTAAATTAGCAAATGTTGGAGATAAAATAGCAAAATTAAATGGAGAAATAAATGAAATGTATAAAGAATTAACAAAAATAAATCCAAATGATAAAGAATTAAATCAATTATATACAAGTTATCAAATAAATATATTAAATAATATAGATTTTGTAAATACAAATAATGATAAAGTAGATGAAATAAAAGAAATAGAAGATTCAAGTAATCAAATGGTAAAAGAAAATAAATCAATAATTATATCAGCAAATCCAGAAAATTTTGGAATAATAACAAATATAAGTTTATCAGCATGTTCTTTATTTGGTTTTGTAAAAGAAGAAATGGTAGGTCAACATTTAAATTTAATAGTTCCAGAAATATTTCAAAAACCACATAATAAAATATTACAAGCAAGAGCAAATACAATAAATCAAGAAAATATATTTGGAGGAAAAGATGATAAACAATTAATGAAAGAAATATCACAATTTGCAGTTAATAAAGCAAGATATATTGTTCCATTTTCTGCTAAAATTTATAGTATTCAAGGAGAAAGAGGAGAATTAAATTTTTTAGCACAAATTAATCAAGGAGGAAATACTATTTCTTCTTCTACTTGTTATGTTTTAACAAATGAACAATTTTTAATTCAAAATTTTTCTGCTAATGGAATTAATTTATTAAATTTACATTCTAATATGTTAAATGGTACTTGTGAAATATTAAAATATATTAAACAATTTCAAGAAGAATTAATTGCTAGAAGTATAGAAATTGAAAAAGAACATATTAAAATATCTAGAATTGATTTAAAAAAAGGAATTTTATATAAAAAATTTAATAAACCTGTAGTTATAAATTGGAGTTTACGTTCTCAAAAATATATGGAAAAAAATAATATTCAAAATGAAGATTTTTCAGCAAAAAAATTACATGGACAATATACAGAATTTTCAACAATAAATAATACAAAAGGAGAAAATGTTTCTGTATTTTTAGGAGGAGCAGAAAATGATAATATAAATGCAAATGCAAAAAAAACATTTATATTATCTGTTGAAAAATGTAAATTTGGTAAAATAACTTATGGATATTTATTTAGATTTGAAACTGAATTTCATGATAAAGATTTAGATTTAATTACAACAAGTAAAGAAACAAGAGAATATGCTTTTAAAGAAAAAACTGCTTCAAATATATCAAAACCTTCAAGAGTTCAAAGTGGAAAAGAATTAGTTAATCAAACTTATGTTCTTTCTGAACAAAATAATATAGAAGTTGTTAAACCAAAACCAAAGAAATTTGTTTCTAATAATATTGTTCATGAAGATATAAATAATCAAAATAATATTAATAATAATAATAATAATAATAATAATAAATCTAATACAAAGGTTTTAAATAAATTATTTATTCCTAAAATGGAAAAACCATTTATGTTAGATGTTGGAAAAATGGTTTTTGTACAACAAAATAATTTAGAATTAGTAAGTGAAATAAAAGAAAATTTAAAAGAAATTGCAATTAAAAAAGTTTCTAGATTAAATGAAGAATATTTAAAACAAGAAAAAAAAAGAAAAAATTCAAATTCTGAAGAAGAAGAAAATTCCGAAGAAGGAAATTATGAAGATGAAGAAGGAGAAGATGAGGAAAATGAAGATGTAGTAAATTCAAGTTTAGAAGAAGATATAATTAAACCAGCTCCATTTCAAACAAATATAAAAAATAAATTATTTCAAATTTCTGATGAATATTATCATGTTAAATTAGATAAAATAACTTTAATGATATATGATTATAAATCAAGAACAACAGTTAAAGTAAATGATATTATATTTAAAAGTGAAGTAGAACAAAAATTATCAGATGAAAAAGTAATAACAAGTGATAATAAAGCAAAAAAAGAAAAAGAAAAAGCAGATAAAGAAGAAAATGATAAAAAAATAAAAGAAGGAAAAACACCAGAATCAACAACAAATGATTTAGATCCTTTAGGAAAAGGAACAAAAAGTATAGAAATGAAAACATTTATAAAAGAAATAGGTTTTGCATTACAAAGAAAAGATACTCAAAAAACAGTATTAATAATAAAATTAGTTTCAATATTTATATTATCATTATTATTAGGAGAAATTTTATGGTATACATTATATTTAAAAGGTAGATTAGATAATATTGATATGTATTTAGAATTATTAACAGCAGGAAATCAATTTTTTATAGATATGATTGTTACTCTTTTACATGTTAGAGAATTAACTTTATTATCTATGGATGATTATCAAATTGTTCAAGGTGTAAATAGAACAACTTATATAGAAAATAGTATTGAAGAAGTTAAATTATTATATCAAAAATTAGAAGAAGAATTAGATACTATAACTTCATATAGTATGATGGTATCTAAAGACGTTTTTGAAAAATTAAGTAATAAAACTGTTAATTTACAAGTTTTAAGTGATACTCAAACTATTAGTGAAACTCCTATAACTAGAAATGAGGCTTTTACTTTAATGGTTACTTCACTTTTTAGAATTAGTAGAAAAGATATTAAAGAAATTATTCCTCTTGATAAAGATGTTTTTTTATTTTTAATTAATAGTTTAAATGCTAATTATGTTAATTGTGTTGATCAACAAGAATTATTTTTTGATGAAATTACAAAAGCTTTTAAAAGACAAATTAAAATATTAATTATTATATGTTGTATTTTTTGTGTTTTTAATGGATGCATTTTTTTTGTTTTTAAATATTTTTATGAAGATGTTGTTGATAAAAAAGAAAGTTATATACAAGTATTTTATTCAATAAATAATAAAATTATAAGTGATGCATCAACAAGATGTGAGAAATTTTTATTTAAATTAAATAATAAAAATAATAAAGAAAATGGAGGAGCTTCTTTATTAGATGATGATGAAGAAGAATCAATTGTAATATTAAATGATTTAGGTGAATTAAATTTAGAAAAAAGTGAAAAAGAAAAAGAAAAAGAAAAAATAAGAATGAGTCATAGAACAAAAAAAAATCAAAAAAGATCAAATCCAATAATATATTTATTATGGATTGGAATTTTATTAATTGGATCTGGAGCAATAATATTTTGTTCTGCTTTACAATCATTGAAATGTCAAAATGGAAAAGTAAGACAAATTCAAATAAAAAATGAAGTAAATATTCAAATAGAATCTATAATGGCATTTAATTTAATGAGAGAATATTTTTTTAATGAAGAAGCATTATATAATTATTCTCCTTTAAGTGAATATGCTCCAAAATTAATTGATACAGTTTATCAAAATGTAGGTCAAGAACAAAGAGAAATAACAGATAATGTAGTTTTTTCTGATGGAGATAAAATAATATATAATAAAATTATGAATGGTAATATTTGTAATTATGCAAATTTAAGTGGAACTGATGAAGAAAATAATGCTTATTGTTCTACTATGAGTGATGGAACTATTATTCAAGGATTAACAATTGTTCAAATGCATTATTTAGAAGAAATTAGAGAAATTTATACTAAATTTTTAATATTAAAAAAAACTCAAGATCTTTATAAAGGATTATATAATTTTACTTATAATTTAACTTTATCTGGTACTGATCAAATTTATGAATTAATTCCTAATGATACTGAATTATTAGGTTATTATGATTATGCTAATCCTATGAATATTTTTAATTTAGAAAATAATAGAAGAATATTTTTTCTTTTAACTGATATTATGATTCCAGCTTATACTGATGTTTATGATTTATTAATTAGTCATGCTGTTTTTGATTCTTCTAGTATTTTATCTTTTGAATTATATTGCAATTGTCTCATTGGAGGAGTTTTAATTTTATTATATATTTTTATTTGGAAAAGACATGAATTAAGTTTAAATGAAACTATTTATAAAACTAAAAAAATGTTAAGTATTATTCCTGTTGAAACTTTAATGAAAGTTAAAAATATTGCTAAATTATTAGGAATTGAAGGAAGTGAAACTGATCACAGAACTTCGTCTCTTTGGGGTTTGGGATAATTAATTATGTATAAATAATATTGATACTTATATTATTTTATAATAATGAATAATACTTAAATAGTTTTTTGAATAAATCGTTATATAATATATTTTAAATTGTTTAAATAATAGATTCAAATTTGTTAATTTTGATTTTTTTTTAAATGTAATTCTTGCATTAAATGTTTTATTGTTATATCTTTTAAATTTAAAGTATTTTTTAAAGTTAAATTATCTTTTATTAAGTCAATGTTATCATTTATTAATTTATTTTCTTCATTTGATTTATTATCCTTTTCATTATTAAAAATTTGTTTTATTCTATTTTGAAAATCATATAATGAATTTATTAATTGTTTAAAATTAATTTCTGAATTACAAACTAGATAATCATTATTAAATTTTATATTTAAAAAATCTCCATTTATCCATTTTAAAAGTTTTTCAATTATATTATTTGAATTTAAAATAATATTTTTTTCAGTATTATTTGAAGTTAAATATGGTTTTAATTTCATTTTTTCAATTTCATTTTTTAAGTTCATTATTTCATTATTATTTATATTATTTAAATCTTTATATTTTTCAATTTCAGTTTCGTAAGATAAGTTTTGAGTAAAAATTTGATTTTTTAATTTTGTAATATTTCTTTGCAATTCTTGATTTTCTTTTTCAATTTCTTTGAATTTATTATAAAGTAAATTATATTTATTATTTTTTTCAAAAATTTCATTTTTCATTTTCTCAATTTGATGATATAAAATATCTTTTTTAAAGAACAATAAATTATCATTTAATTGTTTTTGAAGAGATTTAATAACTAAATCTTTTTTTTCTATTTCTAATAAAAGCTCAGAATTATTATACATTTAATAATTAAATTTTTAAATTAATAAATAATTATATTTATAATATTTATTTAAATTTAAATGTATGAAAAGGAATTGAAAAAAATTAAAAGAAAACAAATTAAATCATTGAGAAAAATAAAAAATTACAAAAAAAACAAATCCAAAATTATTCTAAAATAAATAAGTAATCTTTTTATATTATATCAAATAAAAATTTTTACAAATCTTTCCAAATTAACAAAAATAAAAATAAAACAATATTTATTTTATTATTTTAAAAAAAAATGAACCTAAAACTTTTCCTTTCTTTAATATTCATAATAACAAAATCCCACAATCAAAAATGTAATGAAATAAAAACAAAAGACAAATTAGATTGTATGAAAATAAGATTAAATAACAAAATATGTTGTTTAAATAGAAAAGAGAATAAATGTGAGGAAAAAGATACAAAATATTCAGGAGATTATACTGAAGAATATGATTGTTCAATTCCAATTCAATCATGTGGTCCAAAATTTGGAGAAGATGCAAAAGCATGTTCAATAGGAAATGAAGATGTTATTGGAGGATTATGTTGTGTTGATTATCAAGGTTCTTGTATGAGTGTTCCTTATTATTTTAAAAAAAATAATAAATTTCAATGTTTTGAACCTAAAATTTATAAACCTTCTTATTATAAAATTCTTTTAAGTTCTTTTGGTATTTTTATTTTTGTTATTAAAATTTATTTTGATAATAAAAATAAGGGAAAAGATAATGTTAAAGTTGAATAATTATTTATTTAAAGTTAATTTATAGTTTTTTATTTATTAAAAATATAATTTTTAATTATGTCATTAATTTATTATTTTTTCATTGGAAATAAAACTAATCAAAGTACTATTTGTTCTATTATTGAAACTTCATTAGGAGGAACAATTCAAGATTTTAATGAAGTTAAATCAAAAGGAGATAAATATTTTTCAGAAATAAATGAAAAAGAAACACAAAATATGGATAATGAATTTCAAAATTTTAAAGCATATTATACATTAACAAATAATAATTATTTTTATTATATTGTAGTACCAAATCAATATTCTGAAGATTTAAATATTGAAATAATATTTAATTTAATTAAAGAAGTTAATGATAATGAGATTCCAAAGCAAATAGATTCAAATGGAAATTTAACTCAATCAGGAATTCAAAATTTAAAATTAATAATAGCAAAATATACAGAAAAAAAAAATGAAGAAAATGAAAATACAAATAATGAAAAATTAGAAACTGTTAATGATATGATTAAAGAAAATCCTGAAGTAATTAAATTAGGAAAAGGAGGTGAAAGAGATAATTTAAATTTAAGAAAAAAAGATAATATTAAATTAAAAGAAGAAGTTTCTTTAGATGATCTTAATAAAAATATTAAACCTATTGAATTAGCACAAAATGAAAATGAACATCCTTATCAAAAAATGCATGAAATAATTAATAAAAAAATTAAAATAACTAAAATTATAGTTTATAGTATTTCTAGTATAATTGCTGTTTTTATTACAATGAGAATGTTTAGTTTTGGTGAACTTTATAGTGAATAAAAAATATTATTTATATTATTTAAAAAAATCTTTTTTTTGAAAAAAAATTATTTTTTTTGTTTTTATTAAATTAAACAACTATTATTTAAAATAAATTATTTTTTAAAATTGATTTAAGTAATCTTCATGTTCTTTAAATGTTTGAATTCTTTCTTTTGTATAATCTTTTCTTGGTTTATTTTTTTTTACTTCAACCCATTCTCCTTCATTATCTTCTTCTTTTTCATTATTTTCAATTATTTTTTCTTCTTTATTTTCTTCATTTTTTTTTTCATTTTTTTTCTTTTTATTTTTCTTTTTTTTTATATCAGTTTTAACTTCATTTTCTTTATTTTTATCTTCATTAATTTTTTTTTCTTCTTTTTTTTCTTCAATTACATTTTCCGAAGAAGTATTATTTTTTTTATTATTTTTTTTTTTTTCTTTTTCCTGAATTTTCAGAATCATTTGTTAATTCATTTAAATCATTTTCATTTATTGGTTTTATATCTTCAGATTTATAACTTTTAAAATAATAAACTAAACCACCAATAACTAAAAATGAAGCTGCTCCAACTGCTAAAAATACATTTGTATCTGAACTTGGATCACTCATTTAATAAAATAAATATTTATTTAATTTTTTTTTTTTTAAATTTTTATTATTTAAATATATTATTAAATATATATTTTATTTATATTTTTTTTATCAAATTAATTACTCAATCATTAAATTTTTAAATTGATAGAAATTTTTATTTGATAAATAATTATGAATATATTTCTATCTAATATATGAAAATATATTATTAATTTAAGTTTATTTTTAAAATCTTCTTAATATTTTCTATATTACTTAATTTCTAATTAGAATTTTAATTATAATTCTCCAAGGAATTTCATTTACTTGTTGTTTAGTAAAAAGATAATATTAACATGTAAATTTGAAATGAAATACTCTTTATTTTCTTAAAAATAAGATTTATCAAAAATTGAGAGTGAACTTGAAATATTTAAATTGTTATTTGAACAATTACAAATTATAATTTTTTTATTTTTTGGGATTTATTAATAAAACAATTATTATTTTTTAATGAATAATATGAATGCTATCATTAATATTATGATTATTTTTTTATAAAGTTTATTTCTATTTAAAATATTTATTGATTTTCTTTTCTTTTCATTGTTGAGATGAATAATATTTTTTGTTTGATTTCTTTATTCCTCCTATTTTTATATTTTTAATAAATCAATACTTCCTTTTTTCATTAATGTTTCCTAAAATCTTTTTTAATTCTATATCTTTTTAATTATTCAATTTTTTTTAATTTAATTTTTTAATAAAAAATATTTAAAATTATTGCAAAATCTTCTTTAAACAAATAATTTATAAAAATCATTAAAGAATAAATTTTCATCTCATGTTTGATATATAAACTACTAAATTTATTTAATAAATGGAGGATCAAATAAATGAAATAAGCATAAATAAAAATAATTCATTTTTTCTTTGTCATTATTGTAAAACATTAAAAAATATAAATGAAGTATTATATTGTACTGGAGAAGATTGTGAAGAAATATTTTGTAAAAATTGTATCGAAAAAAATTTTGAATTAAAAGAAAGTTTTGATGAATTAAAAATTGAATTAGAAGAAAATGGATGGATATGCTTTAAATGTCAAAAAATATGTAATTGTAAGGATTGTGATAATTTAAAAAAAGATGAGAAAAATTCAAATATAAATATTTTAATTAATGAAGATAAAAATAATAACTTAAATGAAGCAAAAAATGATTCCTCTCTTATAAATAAAAATTTTAATGCAATAAATCAAGAAAATTCTAATCTTTTTGAATTTTTAAATGATAAAAAGTATATTCATAAAAATACAAATAAAAAAAAATATTATAAAGGATTTTATGAAGAAAAAAATAACTCAGTTTCTTATTATGATGTTGATTTTGATTATTTTATTTTACCAAATGGAAATAAAGTTTTTTATCCACAATATATAAAATCTTCTTATAAAATTAAAGATAATTTTATTAAACCAAATGAAAGAAAAAAATTAATTAAAAATGCTTCTTTATGTGAACATTTTTATCGTCATAAATGTAAAAGAGTTTATTTTAAAAAAAATTGTCAAATATGTTTTAAAAATGAATTTCATTTAAATGAATTATTAAGATTTAAAAATTCTAAAGATTTTATAAATTATTTAAGATATTTATATTTATTTATGGAAGAAACGGTTGATTATAGACATGAAATTTTTTCAGAAAATAAAAGTGATTTATTAAATTATTATAATTATTATGATAAAGGATATAAATGTTGGTCTTTTCATACTCCTAAAGTAATATGTAAAAGTTGTATTTTAAAAATAATTAATACAAAAAATTCTTTAGAAATATTTAAAAAAATTTTAGTTGATAAGAAAAATAATGAGACAAGCAATAAAAATTTAGATATTAAAAATAATAATAATAATGATAAATTTGTAAATAAAGATTCAAAAAATGTTGATATATCAAAGAATCAAATATCTATAGTACAATACAATGAATTAAAGAATTGTTTGAATAATTTATTACAAAGTATTTATAAATTTATATTAGTAGTTAATTCATTAAATAAAATAAGATATGAAACTCTTTATACTTTTTCTAAAGAAAAATTATATGAATTTTTTGAAAATTTGAAGATTATTCATGAAGAAATTAATAATAATTTAACAAACTATATTAATTTTAAAGATAATTTTGAAAAACAAATTAATAATTGTATTCTCGCCTTTAATTTAAATTCAGATTTAGATATATTTTCAATAAAAATTAAAAATAACAGTTTTTGTAAAAGTATTCAAGAAAATGTTGAAAAATTTTTAAATATTTCTAACGAATTTCTAAGTAATTTATCTAGTCTTTTAAATTAATTAATATATAAATAAATATATATTTTAATTTAAATGGAAAAAAATATATTTCAATCAACTTCAATTCCAAACAAAAAAAATATTAAAAATGAGAAAGAAAAAGAAAAAAATGAAATAAATGTTAATAAAAGTGAAATTCTAAAAAAAACTGATAATACAATTTTAAATAATAATAATTATAATTTAGTTAAAGAAATTGAAAATGATAAAATCAGTGTTTCAAATAGTATTGAAAGTTTAACAGCAAAAGAATATTTAATAAAATATAATTGGAAGATTCTTCCTGAAGAACCAAAAACAAATGAAGAATTATTTGTTAATAATGTTTTATTAGTTTTTGAGACAGATGAAATTTTTTCTTTCAAAAAAAAAATTGATAAATTAAATTTTTCTTTAAATAAACAAGATAATGATACTAATTTTAATACAATTGATCAAATAAATTTTTTTGAAAATGAAATAAATACTAATAAAAGTTCTGAACAATTAATGTTTAGAAAAATAAAAGAAGATGGAAATTGTTTTTATAGAACTGTTATTTTTTATTTTTTGGAAAATATAATATTTACAAATAATTTAATTTTATTGAGGAATTTTCTAGTAGATTTTAAGTTAAAATTAAGAGAAGACTATTTTACTTCAATGGCAGAAGAATATAATATTGATTTAAAAAAAGCATTTAAATCTTTGATTATGCTTTATTTTTCTTTAACTTCAAAAAGCCATGATCCAATATCAAAAACTTATAGTGTTCTTATAAAATTATATAATAATATAGAAGATTTTGATAAATCTTTAATTGCTTATTATAGAATTGCATTATATTCTTATATTGAAGAAAATAAAGGAAAATATTTATCTGAGCAAACACCAATTTTAATTGATAATTTACTTCCTGATAAATATAAAAAAGATAATAATTATGATTATGATTCATTTTATAGAAATTATTTATTTAAATTTTATCAAAATGATGAAAAAATAATTTTATATTTAACTCCTTTTATTTTAGGATTAGATATTGAAATTATAGATGATAATGATAATAGTAATATTAATTCAAATAAAAAAACAATATTAAAAGGAATTGATCAAAATGATAATAAAATAATGTTATTACATAAAAAAACTCATTATGATTTAATTTATAGCGAAGAATATTTTAAACAATATAATAAATATTTAACAATTGATTATCTTGCAGTAAAAAATGCAATTCATTGTATAATATGTAAATCACAAATTAAAAGTCAAATGATAAAATTTAAAAAGAATGAAAAAGAAATAATATACATCTGTGCAAAATGTGTAATGAAAGAAATTAAATTTAATTTAAAAAATTTATATATACTTTTTATTCAAAAACAAAGAAAATATTTTTTATCAAAAACAACACAATCTATTAGTAATTTTCCTGAATGTCAAATAACATTAGGAAATCAAATAAATTCAACAGTAAAATTAGCAATTGAAAAAATAAATAAAAAAATGCATGAAAATTTTATTTTCGAAGGAATTATGAAAAATGTTAAATCTTCAATATGTATAATGTGTGATAAAACAATTGAACATAAAAGTAAATTAAAAGCAATTTTATCATGTGAATGTTGTTTATGTTCAAATTTATGTTTAAATGATTATTATAAATTTATTATTTCAACAATGATATTTAAAGATAAAATTTCTTGTTTATGTGGTAAAATTTATCAATCATCTGATATAATGAAATTCATTAAAACTTTAAATATTTTTCAAATTAATGGAGAAGAATTAATAAATTATTATATCAAAAAAAACCAAGATAAATGTTATATTTGTTTAAAAAAAAATCAAATTTATTCAAGATGTGAAATTTTTGATAAAGATTTATCTATTAATTCAAATATGGAACATATTTTATGTCAAATTTGTTTAAAAAAAATTGATTCAGAACAAAACATTGAAAAAACATTTGATTGTAAATTTTGTAATTCTAAACATAAACTTATTAAAATAATTGAAAAAGAAATTAAATCTGAATCAAATAATCATCCAAAAAAAAAAATAATTGATATAGAATAAATATTTTCCATAATGTTATGAGTATCTTTTGTTCCTTTTTTTCAGGACAAAAAATTTTTATTTTTATAAATTAATTTTATAAAATAAAAAATATAAATAATAAATATTAAAATTATATAATGATAAGAATTTAAAGAGTTCTACACATGCTGTAACTCGATACCATAAAATTAAAAAAAGTTTATATAAAAAGCATTTTCAAAATAGTTATTAACTTAGTAATTAATTTTCTATTAAAATATATAAAAAACTTAAAAGAAAAACAATACAAATAAAAAATTAAATCTCCCTGTATCTTTATATAAATGAAATACAATAAAAAAATTTACAAATAAAAATATGAAAAAAATTTCTTTAAATTTCTTTGGTGAAAAAGCTGAAATAAATATACCAACAAATTTAGAATCTTTAAGAAAAGCAATTTCAGAACAATTTCTTTTTTCTCCTCAAGATGCTGCAGAAGTTATGATAGGTTATATGAAAGATTTAAAAACAAAAGTCATTAAAACAGAAGAAGATTTTAGAAACTTTATTAAAGAAAAAATTAATAACATTAACCTTGATATAAGTGAAGAAAGTAGAATTTATAAAGAAAATTTAAAGCAGGTTGAAAATGAAGAAAATAATTTAAAAAATGAATTAGATAAAATTACAAAAGAAAAAAATAATCTTATCAAAGGACATAATAAAAAAATGATTGACGGAAAAAGTAAATTAGATGATATTACTAAGAAAATTAAGGAACTTAAAAAAGAATATAAAACTATTTCTACTCAATTAATTGATGAATATCAAAAAAATAATAAAGAAGTTAAAGAAAAAGATAAAAGAATTAATGAATTAAGAAAACAATTAAATTTACCTTTATTAAAACAAAAAAAATTAGTTAAAATTTGTGAAAAAAAACCAGAAAAAAAACCAGTTGAAAAAAAAGAAGAAAAAAAACCAGAAACTAAATTTCCAAATATTAAAATTCCAATAAATGAAATAAATGAAAAAATAAAATCATTTGCTAAAAGTTTTTCTGAATTAATTGAAGAAGAAAAGAAAAAAATTAATTTTGATAACATTAATATAGGAGAAACATCTCAAAATATTTTAAAAGAATTAGAAAAATGGAAAAATATAATAATTGAAGGAGCAAAGAAATATTCTGAAAAATTAATTGAAAATATGAAAAAATTTAAATTAGAAAATGAAGGAAAAGTAGTTCATTTTAATTATATTTGTGATGGTTGTGGAATGAATCCTATTATTGGAATAAGATATAAATGTGCTGTTTGTCCTGATTTTGATTTTTGTGAAAAATGTGAAGCTAAAATGGGAGAAAACCATAATCATCCTTTTATCAAATATACCAAACCTAATCTTTAAATTTAACTTTTATTTCCCAATTTTTATCTAGAATTTTTTTTTTGATAAAAATTAAAAAATATATTATTTAGTTTTTTGAAATTTTGAATTTTATTTTCAATTTTTTTTTTTTTTGTTTTTTATTTCGGTTTTTTTTTATTTATTTTTACGTTTTTCTATTTATTATTTTTTATCCTAATTGAATAATAATTATTTTATTGATGGATTTTTTTTGAATTTTTGTTTTCATTTAATTTCATTTTTATTTCTCTGATTTATCCTTTTCTATATTTATCTTAATAGATAATTAAAATTAAATAATTATTATTTTTTTATATGTATTGAAAGAAAAAATCTTTAGCCATAATTTATAAAATTAAAAATATGAAATTTTAATTATTAATAAATATTAATAAACCTTTTAGTTAATTGTCAATAACTAAGTCTCTTAAACTAATAAACTCCAATAAAAAGAAAAATCAAAAAAAAAAAAAAAAAAATTTAACCACATAAAAATCATCCCATTTCCTAAAATGTATTAAAGAATTTTATAACAATAAAAAAAAACTAATAAAATTTTTTATATATTATTTTTTCAAACTCTCAAGTTCATTAAATCTTCAAAACTCTTAGTTTGTTTTAAATTTTTATAAATCCAATTTAAATACATCTTATATTTAACGAAAAAAATGTCTTCTTTTCAATCTTCAATCAATGTGGATAATATATATCATTTATCCACTATAAAATATTTTGATAAAAAAATAATCTGAGCAAGAAAAAATCTTATTAAATAGAAAAAATGTTGATGGATCAAAAAATAAATTCAAATCAAAATATAATTCCACCAACAATTTATATTGAAAATTATAAATATCAAATTGGATTATTGTCATATTATTTATTATTAACATTTGATTCAATTTATTCTGTTTTAGAACAATGTGAATCGATGTTAAAAGAAGTATTAAAACAAAAAGAAAAATTAAAAAACGAAAATTCAACTTCTCAAAATTCAGAATCTTTATCAACAGAAGAAAAAAGTGAAGATATATTAGATTCTTTTAAAGATATTTATGGTAAAGGAAAAATTGGTAAATATCATTGGAAAATAAGAGCAATGAAAATTATAAAATATAAAATTAAACAAATTATAAGACAAGGGAAAGTTCCTATTATGACAAAATATTCTGGAAGATCTAAAGTCGCTTCCCAGAAACCAAGATGCCATGGAAGATTTGTAAAAATTAATAAATAAATTCTTCTATGGAATATTTGAAGATAATTTCGTTTTATCTTCTAATTAAATATTAGTAAAAAAATTCTTTTTAAATGTCTTATCTTTGTTATATTGATTGATAATATATTAGTATGAAAATATATTTATATAATATATTTCTATATTTACTCAATCAGCATATTAAAAAAAAAAACTTTATATTAAGTTTGTTATAATAACAAATATCAGTATTTTTATTATTAATTTTGGATTAGAATATAAATAATAAATGGTTATTTTTAAAAATTTTTGATTTTAAAAAGATTTATAAAATAGAATTAATAAATTTTTCTAATTTTCATTAGATTTAATTTAATAAAATAATTTTTATTCATCAATTTGAAGTGTATAATCACAAATAAGATCAATTTCTCTTGTGATTTCACTAATCCTATTTTTTAATTTATTTCTATCTAAATTTTTATTAGCATATATTTTAATATATATTTTTATATTATTTTGAGAATTCATCCAAAATTTAATTTCTTTAATTCCTTGACAACCTTCAAAATAAGAAATTTCTTGATTTAATTTAGAATAAAGACTTTCATAAATTTTACATTTACCTTGCATCAAAATATTCATAATAGAATAAAAACTATCTTTAACTAAAATAATAACAATAATAAAATTAATCCAACTTATTATCATATAACCTTTACTATAATAATTTTCATTAAAACTATAGAAAAAAATTATAAAAAAGATAGAACAAATTAAATCAGAAATTAAACTAGAAGTTAAAGCATTCATATTTTCAAAATGATTATTCCATTTTTTAAGTAAATTATTACATTTTTTTAATTTATCAAGAGAAACTTCATTTAAAGGTTTCCATTCTTTTGAAAATTTCCATAAATATAATTTAGTTTGTAATTCAGGATGTAAAATATAATCACTAAAAATAAATAAAGCAATCATATTAACAATAACTTTAATTATATATAACCATTCTAAAAAATTTATTGGAGGAATCATTTCATGTTCTTCAGTAAAAAAATGAAGAGCTTGTAATAACATATATACACTTACAATTACTAAAAATATTATACTTGTTAAAGCTGCAATTAATTCAATTCTTATTGTAATAAAATTATTATTTGTTGAATAAATATATGTAAATAATATTGATAAACATGTTATTAAAAAAGAAATTGTTTTAAATGTATTAAAAAATGAATCACTTATTAATATTGAATCACTTATTATTAATGCTGTTAAAAATTCTATTATTGTTATTATTATCCATGAAATAAATAAAAATACTATTATTTGGAATTCTAAATTTTTTGGAAATAATTGTTTTGAAAATTGAAATAAAACATTTAATGATATTTTTGTAAAAAGAGTTTGAGAATTATAATTTGTAACTAATGGCTTTTCAATATCTTTTGAATTTAATTCATTTGATTCAGAAGTATTTAAATTTTTATCTTTACTTAAAGTAATATCAACATTTTTTTGAATTGGGTCATCAATCATATAAATTCAATTTTTTTTTTAAATTAAAAATAATTAAAAGAAAAAAAATATTTTAAAAAATAAATTTTAATAAAAATTGCAATTTAAAGGCCTTTTATTATAAATTCATTGACATTTGATTCATTTTCCATTGAAAAATAATCTCCACTTGATTTATCTATTCCAAATTTAATATAAAGTCCAAGTAAAACTAAACAAACAACAATTAAAAAAGTAATAATAGAATAAGCATAACTTAAAGAATCTTCTTCTTTAAATTTTTGTTTAGAAAATTTATCAGTTTTATCAATATAAATTAAATTATTTAAATATGTTTCATTTAAAATATCTATATTATTTATTTCTTGAATTTCTGTTTCATTATTTAAATCTCCAATTAAAATTTTACTTTGTCTTTTTTTTAATTCTTTTGCTTTTTTCTTTGCTGCTTTTTTAATTGCTTTTTTTCTAGCTTTTTCAGCTTTTTTATCTTTTAAAAATTTAAAATTTCCTTCTGTTAAAAGACTTTCCACTTCTGATAAAGTTTTATTTGTTTTTATTATATATGTATTTATTTCTTCTTCTTTATTTATTAATTCTTCTTCTTTTAATTTTTCATTATCTGTTATTTCTATTATTTCTCCACATGTTTTTTCCTTTGCTTTACAATTAATATTAATAAATGAAAGAAATAGAATGAAAATTTGAATTTTAAGAAAAAAAAATTTCATATTTTATTTTTATTTCTATAAAAATAATAAATTTTTTAGAATGAATTCAGATATTGATAATAATATAGATATTACTGAAAATCAAAATAGATATTTAATTCAAAGAAGGCAGAAAAAAAAAAAGAAAAAAGAATTAAATATAATAATATATCTAACATTTACTTTTTTTCTAATTTTAAATTGTACATTCCATTTTTATAGAAAATATTATTCAATTAAATTATCACAATTTTCAATAACTTTATTTCCTATTTTTTTTAAATACCAATTTTATAGATTAATTACTCATCATTTTATTCATTATGGAATTTTTCATTTATTTATAGAGCTTTATTTTTCATTTTATATATGTAAATATTTGGAAAAAAATATGGGAACTTTATATTCTTTTTCATTAATATTTATAATGATAATAATGACATCTTTAACTTATATAATCTCAATATTTTTATTTAAAATTTTTGGTAAATTTATAAATTTTCGTTATAATGGTGATTTTCTATATGAATGTGGAATGTCTTCATTATTATTTTCTTTATATTCATATATCATTGACCTTCAAAAAAATAAAAATAAAAATATAATATTATTAAATATAGCAATTGTTAAAATGAGATATTCTTCTTTTTACATTTTATTTATTCTTTCCCTATTTACTCCAAATAAAACTTTTTTAGGAAATTTATGTGGAATTATTTCTGCTAAAATAATTAAAAATAAATTCAGTCATTCACTTTTTCCTAAATTTAGAGGAGTATATTATTTTGAAAAGAAATTTAATTTAAATAATTATAAACAATTCTATTTTAGTGTTATTGATAAAAAAGAAGGAATGAAAGAAACACTTCAAGAAATTTTTAAAAATATAAATTTCAATTACTTAGAACAAAAAGATCAAATAGGAATTCAAATGAAAGATATAGAAGAAAATATATTAGAACATTCTTAAATATATAAATAATATTTTATTTTATATTAATAATTAAAAAAAAGAAAAAAAATTTATAACTTATAAAATAAATAAATTTAAAAAATGTCAGAGGAAAAAAAAACAGAAAAAACTCAAGAATCAAAGACAGAAAATATATCAGAAACAAATGTATATGAACCAGAATTAAGATTAGATATTTTAAAAGGATTTGGAGCAGATTTAAATTTATCTACAAGAGAAAATTTATTATTTATAAACAGAGCTTTAATTTATCCAATAGGAAAACATTTACTTTTAAGAGATATATTAACAACAGAAGGAAATTCAAGAAATGATGTAATGTTTATTTATTTAGATGATGATATAGAAAATATAACATGTTTAAATACTTCAAGAGATAATTATCTTTTATTAACAGCAAATGAATATAAAAAAAAATGTGGAATTGATATATATAATTTAGCAAAAATAAATTTTGCTTCTTATACAATATATAAACCAAGAAGAAGAATATTATCAACAGAATTTAAAAAATATATTTATTCTTCATTTAGTCAAGATGGTAATTTAATAGGAGCAATAGGAGAAACAGAAAATAATATATTAAAAGGAGTAATATATGATGTTCAATCATATAAAAAATATAAAGATGATAATTATCCTCCAAAAGCATCTTTTGATTTACCTTCAGAAGTATCTAAAATAACATTTTATAATAGTAAATTATTATGTACAAGTGGAAAAAATCATTTATCATTTTGGTTTATATTTGAAAATACTTGTAAAGAATATAAAGCAACAGTAAATTTATCTAAAAATTATATAGATCATGTTTGGATTTTTGATACAAAATCTCCGACTTTAGTTTCAGTAACAGAAGATAATGATATAATAGTATTTCATGCAATTTATGAAAAAGCAAAAATGAATATAAAAGGAGAAGAAGAAAATCAAGTTATAAATAGATTTACAATAAAACAAACATTAACAAATATATTTCAAATAGAAGAATCAACACCAAAAGTAAAAAAAGTTTTTAAAGGTTTTATATATAATGAAGAACCATTAAAAGCAACAAGATTACAAAAATTTAATTTTGGATTAATAGTAGGTAGTAATAAAGGCAATTTATTATTTATAGAAAAAAATCAAAATAATGATTATGTTCCAGTAAGATATACTGTAAGAGAAAAAGAAGGTTGTGTAACAGGATTAACTTTATCTTCTTTTAATGAAGATACTTTAGCAATAAGTTTTGATACAAATGAAATTGCATATATGTCAATGATAAATATATTTCAAAATTTAAGAAATGAAAAATTTGAAATACAATTTAATATTATTTGTGATGGTTTTCATTCTGGTCCAATAACAACAATGGATGTTGCTTTACAAAGACCAATAATAATAACTACTTCAAAATATGATAAAACTGTTAGAGTTTGGAATTATTTAACTGGACATTGTGAATATTGTAAAATTATATTAGAAGAAAAAGATAATAATGAAGAAAAAGAATTAAATATATTATCAGTTGCAATTCATCCAAATGGTTATTATATTGCAATTAGTGATTTAGAAATGATAAGATTTTTTCATTTATGTTATAAAGAATTAAGATTTTATAATAATGATCAAATTGCTTCAGAACCAAATAAATCAAATTGTACTATATTAAAATTTTCTAATGGAGGACATTTACTTGCAGCTTTATGTGAAAAAAAAATATATATTATAAGATCTTTTTCAAGAGAAACTGTAAAAATAATAAATACACCACATTCAGGTAATATAGTTTCTATATTTTTTCATCCAAGTGATAATTTTATTTATTCAAGTGGAACTGATGGGTTTATTGTACAATATAATTTATTTGATTTTAATTATTTAAAAATAACAGCTAAATTTACTTTATATGCTAATAGTGTTTTTTGTCCAAATTTTGATTTAAAATCAAAAGATATGCCTGATAATATAATTTCATGTGGTTTTTGGCAAGAAGGAAATGTTTTAACAAATGTTAATTTTGATGCTCCAAGAACAGATGAAATTTCACAATGTAAATTAACTTCAGGTTATATTGATGAAAAAGGAAGTTCTTTATTTGGAATAAATACTAAAAGATATAATATAAATTCTATTGCTTTAGGAACTGAAGATGGTAAATTATGTTTATATAATAGAAATGTAACTAAATTAGATAAATATAATACTATTAAAAGATTTGATAAAGTTCATTCTCATAAAGGAAAAATAAATTTCTTATATTATTCAAGAGATACTAATTTATTATTTTCTGCTGGAGAAGATGGTAATTTATTTACTTATGCAATTTATGAATATCCAGATGGAGAAACAATTGCTTTTGAAGATAATAAAATTCAAACTATGAATCAATTAAATTCTATTCTTGATGAAGGTTTAGGTGATAATGTTTTATTAAATTTATTTGAAATATTTTCTATGCAAGATAAATTAACTTCAAAAACAGAAGAAATTTTAAGATTACAAAGAAAACTTGATGATTCTAATAAATCTTTTGAAAAAGATTTAAGAGAAAAAGTTTCTGAATTAAATCATAAAAGAGAAAGTGAAGTTAATGATTTAAAAAGTAAAATTGATGAAATGAAAATTTCTACTGATTCTATGATTGAAGAATATGAAAAAAAAATTGAAATTATTAATCAAGAAAATAGAAAAAAATTTAATGAAAGAGAAGCTGTTATTAATGAAAAAATTGAAGAATTAAATAAACAAATTAGTGATTTAAAAGAAAAAAATGGAACAATGCAAAAAGATTATGAAAAAGCTTTAAAAGATAATAATTATGATCAATTAAGTAGATTTAGAGAACTTGAATATACACTTCAAAAAAAAATAAAAGGAATGAGTGATAAAAATACTTTATTAACTCAACAATTAAATGAACAAAAAGATGTTGAAAATAGAAAAATAAATATATTAGAAAATGAAAATAATTTAAAAACTCAAATGAATATAGAAAAATATGAAAAAATAATTAATAATTATTTAAAAGAAATTGAAGAAAAAGGAACTGAAATTGTTAGATTAAATGAAAGAACTAATAATCTTGAAAAAAATTTATTAATTAAAGAAAATTCTTTAAAACAATATATTGAAGATAATGAAAGATATTTAGATACAATTAATAGTTTAAGAAAACAATTAGAAAATAAAGAAGCTGAAAGGGATGCTATGACAAAAAAATTAAGTGAAGCTGAAGAAAATTTACAAGAAAAAACAAAATTAGAAAATTTTTCAAATAATTTAAAAAATGAATTATATAAAAAAAATATTGCTTTATCAGCTAAATTTAATAATGAATTAGCATTTAGAGATGAATTAAAAGATAATACAAAATCATTAGAAAAACAATTAGAAGATACTATAAATTTATTATTAAATAGAGAAAAAGAAATGAATAAACAAAAAATATTAATTGAAGAATTAAAAAATAAATGGAATGAACAAAAAAAAGAAACAAATTTAATAAATAAAGATTTTCAAAATTTATTAAGAAAAATATATGAAACATTTCAAAGTAATGATAAACAAGCAATTTATGATGGAATAAAAGAAATATATCATAAATATATTTCAGATGATGCAATAAAAAATTTTAATTCAGATAAACTAAATAAAAATGTAAAAGCCGAATTAGAAAAACAAATAGATCATTTACAAAATGAATTAGAAAATTTAAATATAGGAAAAAATAGAAGAGAAAAAAGTCAAGTTCAAGATTATAGAAAAAAAATGAAAGAAAATTCATTATTAATAGAAGAAATGACAAGAGTGAAAAAAATGAATAATGAATATTTAAATCAAATAAAAACATTAAAATTTCAAAATTTAACAATATCAAATGAATTATCAAAATTAAAAAAAAGTCATAATTTAATAATTCCAAATACACCAAATACAAATAATAATAATGCAACAACAACAAATTTAAATATGATGCAAACAGGAACAAATGCTTCAATAATAAATAATAATAGTTTATATACAAATATATCTACAAATCCTAGTGAAATTTTACCTATGTTAACTTATGGTTTTCCAATTGGAGTTTCTCATAAAGCTGATTTAAAAAATATGAAAAATAGAATATTTAAACCTGGAAGTTTATCTATTCCTAATGAAAGGATATTAAAATATAATGAAATGAAAAAAATTATTGAAGGAAAAAATGATATTATTCAGAGATTAAGTGCTGAAAATGATTTCTTAAGACAAATTAGTTTTAATACTGCTAGAACTAAATTATCTACTTCACCTTTACCTTATAAAACTTCTTCTAGTGGTTTATAATTATAAGTTTAAGTTTTTTATATTTGAATTTTTTAATTTTTTTTATAATTTTTTTTTATATATATAAATTAAATTTCTATAACTCTTCTAAATAAATACATTTTAATAATGGTTTTGGTATTAATAAATTTTTACTTGTATAATAATCTTTTTCATAAAATAAATCCCCATTTATAAAAGTTGTATTCATAAATAAATTTTGAATTGCATGATTTTTTTGCCCTAAATTACCTAAATATTTCTGATATTTATTTTCTTTAAAATTTTTAGTTGCTATATTAGAAAAAGGAATACAATAACAAATAAATTGTTTTGGAAAAATATCATCCATAAAATTCTTTTGAATTATATTTTCATCACCAAGAGGTTTTTGATAAATAATATAATTACTAACAACTTTTGAATTTTCTTGGATTTTTTCTAATTGAAAATTATCAAATTTTAAAATTTTTAGAGCCATTAAATCATATATATTCATTTCAGCTTCATAAGAACCATCATCAATTAAACATTTAATAAATAATCTCATATAAGGATATTTATCAATTAAATTTGAAGGATATTCTTTATCATATCTTGAAGTTATTTTTGTTATATCTTTTATTATTACTAAATATTTTTTTATTGATCTATAAATTGTTGGATTTAATAATTCTATAATACTAGAAAAATTTATTATTGATGGTGGTCTAAATTGTTTTAATAATAAATATTGTTCATTTTCTAAACTTCCTATTATTTCTACATTATTTTTTAAAGGATTTTCAATTATAATTTCAAAATTTTGATTAACTTTAATTGGAACATTTTTTAAAACTAAAATTTGTTTTTCTAAAGGCTTAAAAATCCAAGAATTTGGATAATGAATTATTTTTATTTTATTTGAATTCATTATTGATATTATATCAATTGATGTTACTTTTTGCTCTGTTTTTACTTTTATTATTACTCCCATTACATCAACTAATAATATTGGATAATTTGTTTCTTGAAGAAAATCAGGAATTGATTTTAATGAATATGAAGTTTTTTTTATTTTTTTTGTTAATAATTTTTCTATATCTTTATCTAAATTTTCTATTATTTTTTTTTTTAATTTTTCATCTTGTATGGTTTCAATTATATTTATATTATTTTTTTTATTTTTTGAAATATTTGTATATATAAAATTATTTTGTTCAGTTTTATTTATTTGAGTTATATTTTGCCTATTTGTTTCTTCTTTTTGTTGTTTTTGTTGTTTTTGTTGTTTTTGTTTTTTTTGCATTTTTATTATATTTTGGTAATACAATTTAGATATTTTTGAACTGAAATTTAAAGGAGTTTCAACATCTTTTAAAGAATCAAGGTCATATATAATTTTAGAATTTTTTTTTAACACAAATTTTAATTCATATTTTTCTTCTTTTTTTGACAAAATTGCTTTAACATTTAAAAAAAACATCATAATATTTTTAGGAAGTTTATTTAAATATTCTGCATATTCTTTACTAATTTTTTTTAAAAAAATAGAAAAAACAATATTTCCTATAATATTATTATAATTTTTTAACTTTAATTCAGTTTCAAAAACTTTTGAATCATTTTGAATCATTACTTGAATTAAATCTACTAAAACACCACATATATTTAAATCCTTTTTAAGTTTATTTAATATATCTTTTAATTGTTCTTTAGAATTATCTAAATTATCATACAAACTTTCTAAATTTGATAAAATTTTAAAAATTTCTTCAAAATTTTTTGATTTTAAAGTAGCATCATATAATTGTTTATTTTTTAAATAATTAATACTTGAATTATTAAGTGAAAAAGGGATTAACTCATTTTCCATTTTTTGGACAAATTTATAAATTTTTTATATTTTTATTTATGTTAAAAATTTTTAAATAAAATGCCGAAATATTTTTGTGAATATTGTGGTATATATTTAACACATTCAAGTCCAGGAGGAAGATATCAACATTCTCATGGAAGAAAACATATTAATAATAAAATTGAATATTATTCTCAATTTTTAACTGATTTTCAACAAAATACTTTTAATAATTTATTAAATTTAGCTTCTAAATTTGGGAATAGTAGTAAAATTAAACAAAATGATAATAATGAAATTCAAGAAGAACAAATAAATGAAAATGAAAATAATAAAGAAAATAATATTAATAATAATGATGAGAATAATTTAGATAATAACAATAATAATAATAATAAAAATGATAAAGATAATGAAAATAATGATAAAGATGATAATGATAATAAAAATAATGATAAAGATGATAATGATAATAAAAATATTAATATTATAGGAGAATTTAAAAATGAAATTAGTATTGAAATTCATAATAGTGATATTGAAGAAAAAGATTTAAATAAAAAAAAAGTAGAAGAAATAAAAGAAGAAGAAAATGATATGGATATTGATGAGAATAAAAAGAAAGAATAAATTTAAAAAAATAGAAAATTCATTTTAAAATATAAAACTATTTTTAATTTAAATTAAAAATATTAAAAAATAAATAACTTAATTAGAAAAAATATAATACAAATAAATGGGACAGAAAGGATGTTTAAAATTTATGTCAATATTTGATCAATATGCAACATCATTTCAAATAAATTTTCAATTTAATACAACATTTAGGTCAGCTTGTGGTGGAATAGTATCTTTAATAATATATATAATATTATTATTTGTTATTGTTGCTCTTTTTATATATTTATTAACAAAATCAGAACAAAAATTATCTACATATAGTGATACATATGATATTTATCCAACATTAGATGTAATAACAGATTATAATCAAATAAAATTTTCTCCAAAGGAAGATAACACAGGATATTTTATAATAGGACTTTTAATAATGGAAAATAATAATTATATATCAATAGATAATGTTTCAAATATCTTTAATATATATATTTATAATCAACAAAGAAAACCAACAGTTACACAAGGTGAACACATTAATTTTGTAAAATGTACAGAAAAAATGCCAGATTTAGCTAAAAATTTACAATCAGATTTAGTATCACATGCATATTGTCCTGATTTAGATACATATCAAATTAAAGGAACTTATGCAAATGAAGAATTTATTATAGAATCAATTAGAATAGATTTAATAAATGAAACATTAAGAGATAAAACAAAAGATATTAAAATTTCAATATTATATTCAGGATATTCAATAAATAATGATATAACTAAAAAAAAAAAATCTCCAATTGAATATTCAGTAAAAACATATGATATTGATATAATTTCAGAAATGAGAATATCAGTTGATATGTATTTAAAAGTAGATAGACTAGAATCAAGACAAGATATTTGGTCAAGTTGGGGAAAAAAATATAAACAAAAATGTATTCAATTAAGTTATTTAGAAAAACAATTAGAAAAAAAAGATGACACAATAATTGCAATAAATTTAAGAGTAGATGATGAATATTTAATACATTATAGAAGTTTTTTTAATTTTTTAACATATTTATCATATATTGGAGGAATATGGAAAGTTTTAATATTTTTAGGTGCTTTATTTGCAATTCCAATGAATTCTAAATTAATGAATGTTGCAGTTTCAAATAGAATGTTTAATATGATAAATCCAGAAAATAAAGAAATATATAAAGGAACAAAATATTATAAAAATTTAGAAATTTCTCGTGGTCAAACTCCTGATGTTTTTAAATCAATGAATCCTGTTTTATATAAAATTTGTATTGATTATTATAAATATGAAAGAAATAGAGGTTTAAATTTTACTGTTAAAGAAGCTTTAAGTAAAATGTTTTGTTGTTGTTGTAAAATTGAATCTGTTGATAAAAAAGATAAAATATTTAAATTAAGTTCTAAAGAACTTCAAGAAAGAATTTCTACTAATTCAATTGGACAATTTGCTCAACAAGATAAAAGATTAACTTCTTTAAAATTAAAAGATGAATATGTTTTCTTTAATTATATCAATACAAATACAATTTTATATAAAAATTTAGATAAAATATTTGATAAATATATTAAACAACAAATAAGTAATTCTGCAAGTCCTTTATTATTAACATATCATAAACAATGTAATTTAGTTGATGGATTTAATACAATGAGAAATAAAGGAGATTTAACAAAAGAAGATATTTTAACATTAGATTTATTTAATATTAATTATGATTTATTGAAAGAATTCTTTATAATGTATAGTGATAGACTTGAATTAATAAACCATAGAAAAAATGATACTCCTCAATAAATAATAAAAATATTTAAATTGAAAAAAAAAATTCTATAAAATAAAAATATATAAACAATTAAATTAAATTATATAATATATTTTAAAAAATGACAGAATATGAAGATGAGTCAAATTCTCATCAAATTGATGAACAAGATTTTACAAATAATAATACAGAAAATTTTTCAATTGGATTAGATGAACATGATATAGAAGGAGAAAATAAATTTATAGAACAAGAAAGATTAGCTTTATTATGGAAATTATTTGATGATAATCAAAAAGCAAGATATGAAAAATATAAAACTTCAGGAATAGAAAATAGAAAAAAAAATAGATCAACTACAAAAATTGATTGTCCAAGAACAAAAAAAATTGTTCAAAATATTTTAGGAGAAAATATCCCTTTAAATAATCAAGTTCAAATTGTTTTACAAGGAATTGCTAAAATTTATGCTGGAGAATTAGTTGAAGAAGCTAAAATGATTTTATGTGAAAAATTAGGACCTAATGATATAATTCCTCCTATTCAACCTGAACATTTAAGAGAAGCTAGAAGAAGAATGTTACAAAGAAAAATTTTACCTACTGTTAAAATGAAATATTTATTTCAAGATAAATAACTTTTATTTATATATTTTTTTTATTTTAATAAATTAAATATTGTTATTAATTAATAAAGATTGAGCTATTTTTTATATATATAAATTCTTGTGAAAATGTATATTTTAATTTATTGTTTTTTTGAAAATTCTGTATTGTTTCATTTTTTATTTAATTTTCAAAAAAAAATATTTCTGAAGACTTTTGCTAGTTATAATTTTTAAACTAGATATTGAATAAAATAAAATTATTTGTCTCAATCCTAATGTGAATGATTTAAATAAAATTTAATTGTTTTTTTTGATTGATAAAAGACAACTATTTTTTAGATAAATAACTAAATATTTTAAATGAAAATTAAAAAATTTTCAGTTATGGAAATCAAATTATTTTTTTTTAAATAAATAATGATTCAGATAATGTAGATAAGAGTTTTATTTTGATTCTTCATTAAATCTGACATAATAGAATTATCATCATAATAATATATAATTATTTTTTGTTTTTTTATAAAACTTGTATTATAAAATACTAATGGTTATTAAATAATAATTAATTTATTAATATAATTTTGAAAAAAAATAAAAAAAAATTAGAAAATGGGAAATGGTTGTTGTCATGGGAATCAAGAGTAAAAAAATTATATAAAAAAAAATGTTAAAAAATAGTATAAACCCAAATTGTAAAAAACTTTTACGATTAATATCAAAAAATTCATCATCAGAAACATCTGCATCTTTCCCAGATGAATTATCATCAATATCAAAATCAAATTTAACTCTTCAAATATATGATGCAGAAAATGATATTTTATTAGAAGAATCTCTAAAATTTTCTCAAATAAATTTAGAAGGAATATCTCAAATATCAATAGATAATCAATTATTTTTATGTGGATGTAATATTAAAAATATAAATGATGAAAAAGAAAATTTAGATACAAATCAAAATTCATTTTCATCATCATTTCTATATTCTATAGATATATTAAAAGAACCTTTAAATATAACATTTGAAGTTAATTCATGTTATATGCATTATTATCCTTCATTATGTATATTTAGAGATGAATATATTTTTGTAATTGCAGGATTAAAAAGTCTTAAATGTGAATTTTATAATATAACTAATAAAAGATGGAAAGATTTACCTGATCTTCCTGAAGAAAGATATGGTTGTTCTTGTATTTGTGATAATTCATTAAATAATATTTATTGTTTTGGAGGATATGATTCTCAAAAAAAAAAATGCTGTGAAAGTGTTCTTAAATTAAATATAAATACTTCAGATAAATGGCAAACTTTAATTATTTTAGAAAATGCAGAATTTTTAGCTAGAAAATTTTCTTGCTTTATTAAAAAAAATGAAGCTAATTTTATTATTTTAGGAGGAAGAAATAATTTTAATTATCCTACTGATGATATTGTTGAAATTTCTCTTAAAAAAAAAAAAATTAATGTTAATTCACAAAATGAAAAAAAATTATCTAATAAAGCAGAATTTGTTTATTTAAGAGAAGGAATTATTTTATCAAATGGAAATGCATTTTTTTTTGATAATGAAATTCAAGATATTGTTCATAAAATTGAAAATGATAATATATCTATAATTAAATTAAATCAACAATAAAATTTAAAAAAAATATAATTAAAATTTAAAAAAAAGAAATAAAATATATTTAAAAAAATATAATTTATAAAAAAAAACAAAACTTTCATATATTTTAAAATAAAAAAATAAATAAAAAAATATAATATAACTTTAAATGAAAAAAATCACATATATTCATTAACATTTTTTTTCCCAACAAAATTATCCATATTCCAATAACCATTAGCAATTTCATTATTATCTTTATCAACTAATTTTCCAATACCATGTTTTTTTCCATTAAAAAAATATCCAGTATATTTTTCTCCTTTATTATTACTTAAACTACCTTTTCCATTAATTAATCCATTTTTAAAAATACCAATATAAACATCACCATTATTCATAGTAAATTTTCCTTTTCCAGAAATAATATTATCTTTAAATTCTCCTTCATAAAAATTACCATTTTTAAAAGTAAATTTACCTTTTCCATTTGCTTTTCCATTATCCCAATTTCCTTCATATGAATCTCCATTAGAAAAAATATAATGTCCTTCACCATTTCTAATATTATTTATATAAGAACCAATATATCTATCTCCATTTGAATGATATCTTACTCCTTTTCCATTTATTTTTCCTTCTTTCCAATCTCCAATAAATACTTCTCCATCTAATTGAATTAATTTACCATATCCATTATGTTTATTATTTTTAAATATTCCTTCATATTTTGTTCCATTTTTATATATTATAATACCAAAACCTTCTTTTTTTCCATTTTGAAATTCTCCTTCATAATAATCTCCGTTGTTATAATATAATATTCCATTTTTTATTTCGTTTGTTATATTATCTAAATATCCTATGAAAAAATCATTGTTTTGATATAATTTTATTTCTATTAAATTTTGGTTTTCTTTTAATTTTTCATTTGATAATGATTTTTCTATATAATTGTAATATTTTTTAAATTTGGGATTTTCTTCTATTCCTTTTGTTGTTTTTATTTTTGTATCTGTTTCTAATAATTGTGATATTAATTCTTTTTTTAATTTCATTATTATATTATCATTTTTTGCAAAGTTTTTCATTATTATTATACTATTTTCTAAATTATTTATTGAATCATCAAAGTTTTGAATTACTAAATTTGTTTTTTCTGGTTTTTTATTTTCATTTCTAGAACTATTTAAATTATTATTTTGTCTTTGATTTTTTGATATTTTTGAATCTTTTGGTTTTTGAATTTTTTCTATTTGAATATTATTTATTTTTAAATCTGATATAATATCTGAATTTTTTCTTCTTACTCTTTCATGTTTCAAAGATGGATTTGAAATTTTTATATATTTATTTTCTTCATGTTCTGCATAAGATTTATTTATAATTACATTTTCATCATTATATTTTTTATTTATTTCAATTGGAATTTCTTTTATTTTATTAACAATTTTATCTTCTTGTTTTATTTCTTCTTCTGATATTTTATTTTTAATTTTATTTTCTAAATCTAAACCATGACTTCTATTATTTTTACTTTCTTCTGTTTCTTTTCTTGAATCATCATTTTTACTTTTATTTTGTTGGGCACTTTTATTTATTATTACTGTTTTATGATATGGTTGATTACTAACTTTATTATATGTTTGTAATAAAATATTATTTTTATTTTCAATACTTTCATTATTTTCACTTTCATTAAATAATGCTTTTTTAGGAGTTGAATCTAAATTATTATCATTTTTATTATTATTCTCATTTTTTTTATTGTTATCATCATTAATTTTATTATTATTATTATCATTATTTTTAATATTATTATTGTTGTTATTTTTATTAATTTTTTTTTCAATTTTATTAATAACTGCAATTTTATTTTTACTATTATATGTACTTGATGCATATTTTAAAATATTAGCATCAATATTAATATTTTTCGACATTTTTTTTAAACTTTCAATGGTAGCCATTTTTAAAGCATTACTATTATTAATATATCTATTATTAATTTTATGAACTATATTATTATTAGTATTAATCTCATTATTATTATTCTTTTTATTAATCTCATTATTATTATTCATTTTATTATTGTTATTATTATTATCATTAGCATTAGAAGGGAATAAATTAGCAATAGAAGAAGTTAAAAATTCATCATCAATTTTAGTAATTTTATCTAATAAAGTATCTTCAATATTATTATTATTAAAAAGTTCCATTTCACCTTTACTTAATTTTTTTTCAATATTTTTTCCTAATAAAGCAGTCCATTCATCTTTAAAACTTATATTCATAACAGATTTATCTTCATTTAAAGGAATAGTTTCAATACTATCATTCATATCATCATTATTTTCTTTATTTAAATTATCATCTTGAATTTCTATTTTTTTCATATTTATTTTAGAAAAATGAGGAGGATCTTTTTGAGAAAATCTAAAATCAGAAGAATTTTTATATTTATGATATCCAGTTGAACTTCTTAATTTTGCACTATTCATTAAATCTATATTAATATCTTTTTTTTCACTTTTTTCTTCATTTTCATTTTTATTATCTTTTACATTATTTTTAATATTTTTCAAAGATGGTGATCTATTTCTTTTTATATCTGGTTTAATATAAATTATTTGTTTTTGTATTTTATCATCTAAATTAAAAACTTTTTTTATTATTTCTTCAATCAATAAATTATTAATAGATGATTCAATATTAAAATCAGTTTTTTGATTATCAATAGGACATAAATTATTATTTTCTTCTTCTTTATTAGATAATATACAATGTTTACAAAATGTATGTCCACATTTAATTATCATAGGACGATGTGCATTTAAATCAAAATTATTTTTACATATTTTACACATTAAAAATTCTTCAATTAGATTTGCCATTATTTTAAAAAAAATAAAACTTTTATTTTATTTAATATTAATTTTTTAATATTATAAAAATAATTAATAAAATAATGAATGATAATGGAATTGAAGATGTAAAAAAAAAAGAAGTAAGTTTAGAAGATATGGAAAAAAATATTTTTGGAATTTTTTCAAATTTAGAAGATGATTATAAAGACATATTAAAAGATTTACATAAGCCTAAAAATAATTTTCAAAGAAGATCTTTTAATATTACAGAACCAAAGATTTATAACATTTCTAATGATGTATTTGTTAGAAAAGAAAAAAAAAATAATTCAACAGCTAATAAACATAATAATAAAAAATCTGTTTTAAATATTTCTTCAAACAAGAAAAAAAAAGAATATTATGAAAAAAAAGAATATCCTTTTAAAAATAATATTAGAACCCAAAAAAAAGATTTTTTTGAAGAAAATAATAATGAAAAAATAGAAGATAATAATAAAGATTTAGAAGACAATAATAATGAAAAAATAGAAGATAATAATCAAAGAATAGAAGATACTAATCAAAAATTAGAAAAAAATGTCCAAATAAAAAATGAAAATGAAAAAGAAGAAAAAATAGAAAATAAAAAAGATTTCAATGAAATTGATAATTTGAAAAAAAATCTCTTAGAAGAAATAGAGAATAATGAAGAAAATGATTCAAAAGAAAAAATTGAAAATAAAGAGGAAAATAATAAAATAGAAAAAGAAGAAGAAGATAATTTAAAAGAAAATAAAAAAAATGATTTAGAAGAAAAAATAATAAATGAAGAAGAAAAAATAGAAGAAAATCCACAACCAACTCCATTAAATGAATTATATAGTATAACTCAAACTCATAAAAAAGAAGAAGAAAATAATACATTACATAATAATATATTGACAACAACAGGTAATTCAAAATTTAATACAACAAAAATATCAAATTCAAATATAAGTAATATTAATAGATATAAAACAGATTATCTTGAAAGTGTAGAAAATACACATTGTTCTTCTTTTCAAAAATTAGAAAAAGAAAAAGCTAAAGCTCCTATTTATTATAAAAAAAATATGAAAGTTTTAGAAAATATGATACAAGAAATAAAAGAAAATACAAATAAAGAAAAAATTATTAATAATAAAAAAAATGAAACAAAAAAGTTAAATAAATCAGTTAATAAATATAAGGATAAAATTATTAATTCAAATAAAATTTATGAGAAATTAATTTCAAATAGAGAGAAATATAATGAAGAAATTAAAACAAATAAAAAGAGATTAAATCGAAATAAAAATGAATTCAAAAATCAAAAAAATTCAATTACTCAAACAAAAAATGATAATCAAAATATAATAAATGAAAATGAAAGAATAAAAGAGGAAACACGAATTTTAAAAGAACAAATAATAATTGAAAATAATAATGTAAATCAATTAAATAAACAAGTTCAACAATTAAATAATTCAATTTCCAAATTAAAAAAAGAAAAAGAACAATTAATTAAGAAATTGAATTTTATAAATAATCAAAAAAAAATGGCAAGAGATAAAATTAATAAACAATTTGAGAAAAGCTCTAATTTTATGTTAGATGTTAATGAACTTTTAAATCAATCAAGACCTCAAACAGTAAAAACAAGACCAACTTCTTTTTATAAATAAATTTATTTTATTTAATAATTATTTCATTTATTTAGAACTTTAAAATATTGTTTTTAAATATTTATAATTAACAATTGAAAAAATTAATTTTAAGTAAAAAATATTCCCAAAAAAAATATTAAATGTTTTTTTCGATTTTATATTCTTTTGAAATATAATCAATAATATCGAAAAAATTAAACCTTTCTTTTTCATTTGTATCCATCATTTTACATAATAAATTAATAAATTTTTCAGAATAAAAATTTTCGTCCTTTTCATTTTGAATAATTTTATATATAAAATTTTTTACTTTTCTAGGAACATTACTTAATTTATCAATATTTACAAAGTTACCATATAAACTATTTATATCATTAGTAGGAAGTAATGTAAAAAAAATACATAAACCTAATGAATAAACATCATTTTTAATTAAATTTATTTTTTCATTTAAATCTTTTGTAGTATATAAATAATTTAAATTTGGGCTTATAAATTTATTGTCATTTTTTAATATTTTTTTGGAAGTAATATCCATTAAATACTCAAAATCATTTATTTTATAAATTTTATTTTTAAAAATTATTATATTATTTGGATTTATACAAAAATGACATAATTGTTTTTCTTCTAAAAAACTTAAAGCATAGCTAATTTGATAAATTATTTTTATTAAATCATTTTCAGAATAATATTTTTTCAATTGTTTATAAGTAAAAATTTCACTGGCCCAAGTATTTATTCCACATTCAGTTAATATATTAATTTCATTATCATTATAATATATTCCATAAACTTTTGTTATATATAATACATTTGATAAATGATATTGTAATTCATATAATTTTAAATAGTTTTCTAAATCTTCTTTGGATTTCACTATTTTTTTTTTCAAATTAAAAAAAGTATTATCATTAATTTTTCTTACACAATAAATTTTACTTTTTTTAGTTTCTCCTATTTGAGAAATAATTTCATAATCATCTAAATTAAAAAATGGAATTGAATATTTATTTATTTGAAAATCTAAGTTAAAATCAATAGGTAAAATATCTTTATTTGATTCATCATTATTTTTTTTAATTTCAGTTACTTTTTTTTCTTCTTCTTCAGGATTAACTTTATATTCTAAAAATCCATTATTTTCATCTTTAAAATTTTTAATTTTTTTTATTTGTTCATAAGAATCTTTAATATAATCAGTATTATTTGTATTTTCATTAGTATTAATTTCTTCATTAATATTATTATTATAATTATAATTCTCATCTTTATTAAAATCTAAATCAGATAAATCTTTTTGAAGAACATTTCTATAAAATTCATCAACAATTTTTTTTTCTTCTTTTATTTTTTTAATTTCCTTTTCTTCTTCTATTTTATTTTCATCTTCATTAATTTCACTTCTAAATCTTTTAAAACATTCTCCACATTCAAAAATAAATTTATCATATTTTGCAATATTTTTACATTTACTACAAACAACAATTTTTCTTCCATTATAATTACTTAAATAAATATTTCCATTACATTCTTTATTATGATAAATATTATTTGGATTATGTCCACAAGGAATTTTATTAGGAACAGCAGAAATTTTATTATTAATTCCTTTTTTAATAGCTAAAGAAAGACCTTTTGAATTATATGGATTATATATTTTAGCATTAGAATGAAAATCTAAACCACATTTTATACAAGTCCAAGTAATTCCTTTTTCTTCAATTTGAAAACAACATTTTTTACATATTAATTTATTATTCTTTATATTTAAAAATAAATTTGCTTTTTTACATTTTATACATCCCATTTGTTGATTTATTATAAAATTACAATGATATTTTTCCCAAGTTGCTGGTTGTAAATTTATATCATTGTTATCTTCTTCATTTATTATTTTTGAATAATAATCTATTTGACAAAAATCACAATATAATCTTATTAATTCCGATTTATATGAGTGAAGACAATTTGTACAAACAATACCAAATATTTTATCTGGATTTTCTTCATTTTTAATTATTATAAAATTGTTTTTTTTATTACAATTATGATATGGAATATTATTTTGAAATTTACAATGTTTTAAAAAAAAAATATTTTCACCTTTTCCGATATAATTTATATTCTTTATTTTTAATGTTTTTATTATTTTTTCTTTTTCTAGGAAATATTTTTTGTAATATAAGTTTTTTTCTATTTCTTTTATTTTGTTCATTAAGTTTTCTTTTTCATAAATTTCTGTTGATAATTTTTCTTCTATTGAATTTTTAACATTATCATTTATGTTTTTTAAAAAATCACCATCTTTTCGAATTAAAATATATTCAAAATTTTCATTATATTCTTCATCATATAATTTTTCTATTTTTTCTTTAATATTTTCTATTTTTTTAGTAGTTGATTTTTCATTATTCAAAATGGAATTATTCATTTTTTAATTATTTTTTAACTTAATTACTTAATAATTAAAAAACATTATTGGAAATTAGGAATTTTTTTTAAATTCCATAACCAAATTAAAAAAACAAATTTAATTAAATTAAAACAATTAAGAAATAAATTGAAAAATAATCCTAAAAAAAAATTCAAATTAATAAACAATAAAAAATAAATAAATATTATGACTTAAAAAAAAAAATTTTAACTAATAAATAAATAGAACATAATCTATCATGAAAAAATAAAAAAAAAAATCATAAAAAATATATAAATATCCAAAAATAAAAAAATAACATAAAAAAAATGACAAAAATCCAAATAATAACAATAATATCACTGTTAATAATATCATCACAAACATTTTTAGAAAAAAAAAATGACTCACCATCATCTCAAATATTTGAAGGAATAATAACAGGATTAACAATAGGAACAAATTTTAAATGTAAAAAAGATTTATTAAATGGAGAATCAAAAATATCAAATATAATAAATCAATTAATTGAAGATATAAAATCAGGAAAAGATATTATTAAATCAGTTACTTCTGCAATTTCTAAAATGAGTTCAATTTCTGGACTTTTAACTCATTGTAGATTTTTAAAATTAGTTTCTTCTTGTTCTTCAATTGTAACTGAATCTGGAAGGAAACAAATTACAGAAAGAATTAAAAATAATAAAGATCAACTTATTAATGATATGAATACTTTAATTGATAGTGTTAGTAAACAAAATTATATTAATGCTGGAAAAGTTATTGGAGATGGAATTAAAATTGTTTTAGATTTTTATGTTAATTAAATTTTTCACTTTTTTAAAATGATTTTTATATTTTATTCAGGATATTATAATAAATTTGACTTTACAAAGTGTTTTTATTTAATTTTATTTTTAATTTTTTTTTTTTGTTTGGTTTTTGTTTTTTTTTTGTTTTTTTTTATTTTGATATTTGAAGAAGAAATTTTGGTAATACGTCAGTACGTATTTTTTATATTTTTTTTCTTTTTAATTATTTTAAATTATTTTTTTATATAATAATTCAATTAATTAAAATATAAATTATAAATCTTATATAATATATAAAAAATAAAATTCTGTATAAAATTGATACTTTATAAAACAATAAAAAAAAATAAAATAAATTAAAATATTAAAAAGAAAAATAAAAATTCAACCTGTTTTTAATATATAAATTATTAAAGCTACAAACACATAATATTACTTTGATATATACAAATATTCTAATTGTAACAATCAATTAATATATAATTTTTTTTTTACATAAAGGACAAAAATCTTTTTCATTTAACCATTTCATAATGCATTGTTTATGAAAAATATGTTCATTACAAGAGAATAATTTAACTCTATCAAAAGAATCAAATTCCTCTAAACAAATTGAACATTTATTTTCATTCCTATTTATATGTTTTTCTATATATTTATATTTAAATTCAGGTAAATTATTAATTACCACTTCTCTTTTATAAATTTCGTTATTTTTATTATTTATATTTGCTTTTAAAAAAAAACTTTCAATTAATTCATCTATTGATAATTCATCTTCAAATTCTTCATTATTTACTTCTAATAATTTTTTATTTCTTTCATTAAGATTTGTTAAATTTTCAAATTCTTGTCTTTTTAATTTCCGTTTTTTTGATTCTTCAACTAATCTTTTTAAATCATTTTCTATCATTAAAGCTTGTTTACATAAAAATTCAGATTTTATTTCTTTTTTAGTTTTTATTTGAATTTTTTTAATCTTCTTTTTATCTTTATTTCCTTTTGATATATTTGAAATAATAACAATCATGAAGAATTCTTATTTATAAAAAATAAATAAAATGTTTTAAATATTAAAAAAAAAATCTGAAAAAAACAATGAAAATTATAATAATTATTAAATACTATTAAATAAATATATATTATAATAAAAAAAAAGATTTAAAAAAGTAAAAAATATGTTTATTCTACTAATAAAATTAATAAACTTAAAAATAATATTATCAGAAAATAAATTAATTTCAGTATTTTCATTAGATAGACACGGAGCAAGAGGACCAACAGCAATAAATGATGATTATAAAGATTTTTTTGGAAATTTATGGCAAAGTCCTGGTTTATTAACTGGAAATGGACAAAGAATGTTATATATTTTGGGAATGTATAAAAGATATAAATATATGAAACAATTAAATTTTATAAGTGAAAAATGTGATCCTCATGAAATTTATTTTAGTAGTTCTAATATGGAAAGAACTATTATGAGTGCTTTTTCTCAAATTCAAGGTTTATGTCCTTCAAATAAAAATAATGGAAAATCTATTGATTTAAATTATATTAATTGTACTTATCCAGAAATTCAAATGTTAGAAACTATGAAAAGTGAATTAGATGGTTTAAATTTAATAGATACTTCTTTTCCTAATTCTTTATTTTTATTACCTGTTAATATTTATCAACCTAGTGAAAGGAGAATTATGGTTACTTTATATGGTTGTCAGCCTATTCGAAAAATTATTGATAATAATTTAAAAAATAATAATATTTTAAATATTGTTAAAGAATTTAATGATAAATATTATGAGAAATTAAAAGGTGATTTAAAAGAAGAAAAAAAAAATGATTTTCAAACACTTTTTGATATAACAGATCAATATATTTCATCATTATATGATGGAAGAAATCCAGAAAGAAAATTAGCAAATTATAATATAAGTTCAGAAGATTTTTTAAATATGTCATATAAATTTCATGAAGTTTTTATGAAAGATTATTTATATGGAGATTCAAAGAAATATGTAATTTATTTAGATTCAAGTTTATTAATAAGAGATGCATTAAATTATATGAAAAAAAGAGTTGATGCTGATATTAATAATGAAGATACAAGTAAAAAATTAAATGATTATTCAAGACCAAAATTAGTTATTGTTTCTGGACATGATGCTTCAATTACTGCTTTTCAATTTTTTATGAAATATTCATTTAATTTAAATAATTCAATTCAATATATTGATATTGGTTATGGTGGAAGTTTTGTTTTTGAAGTTTATAAAAAAAGTGAAACTAAAGAAAAATATAATTATTCTGATTATTATGTTAATTATTTAATTAATGATAAATTGCTAACACAATTTAAATTTAATGAATTTGTTAATACTATAGAAAAAAATGCTTGGGATACTAATAAAGTTAGTGAATTTTGTGATGTTGCTGGTCCTCCTTTATCTTGGAATATGAAATATGTTATTATCATTTTAATTATTATTATTGTTTTACTTATCATTATTTTATTGATTTTTATATTAAAAAGTATTAAAGAAAAAAAAGGTGAAAGTCTAATTGAAGGACCTAATAGTATTGATTTAAGTCAAATTCAAAAATAAATTAGTTTTAAAAAATTATATTATTAAATGAGTGGATTAAATTTTTTTATTTAATTTGAAAAATATAATTTTCTAATTATTAATTTTTTTTTTTTAATATTGATATATTATTTTCATTAATATGATAATTAAATATTTTATGTTTATTTCATTTAATTAAAATTTTTTTTATTAAAATAATGAATTTCATCTCTATCAAAAATTATTAAATTTATAATAATTATTTATGAAAATATTCTGTAATAAAAATAAATGTTCATTTCTTTTAAATGTAGAAAACAAGAATTTTATTTTATTTTAGCTACTTCAATTATGCTTTTTTTAAATTATTTTTCTCGAAATAATGGAAAATTTATTACATTTTTTATTAGTTCTATTAGTCAGATTAGTATGATTATATTATATTTATTGGAAAAAAAATACAGTAAAAATGAATTAAACAATGAAAAATATTTTAGTCTTCTTAATAAAAAAAAAATTAATAATCAAATTTTAAAGATAGAAACAGGAATTTTTATTTCTTTAATTATCATTATTTTACTTTATATATATATTAATCAAAAGATTGAAATAAATCAAGCAAAACAAATTTTTAACCAATTCACAAAGTTATTGGTTATTTATCTTCTTGATTCTATATGTTTTCAAAAACAATTTTATCCTCATCATGTTCTGTCAATAATAATAGTTTCAGCAATTTTGTTCATTGTAATCCTAATTAATTTGGAAAAAATTGGGATTTTTATTTTAATGTTTATTTTATTCAATTATTGTGATTCTTTTTCATTATTTTTAATTAAATATTTAAATCAAAGATTTTATATAAGTGTTTATTTTATTGACTTTATTTTAGGAATAACTAAGATTTTATCATTTTTATTTTTATTTATTAAAAATTATCCAAATAATGATTATGGTTCATTTAATTTATTTACATCAATTTTGGCTTTCACGAATTATTTTTTTGTTTTTGCATTAAAAAATTTAATTTTACTTAATTATGGACCTGTTCATCTTTATTTTATTGATTTTATTACATTAAATTCCATGATATTAATTGCTAATACAATAAAAATAAATTCATATCAAGCAATACCTATGTTTATAATTTCCCTTTTTTCTGGATTGATTTATTTAGAAATAATTGAATTGAAATTTTGGAATTTAGATTATGGTTTAAAGGAAGAAATTATTAAAAGAGGAGAAGTGGAAACTGAGATAAATCAAATTTTAGATTCTGAAATAAATAAAGAGATTAATTTCAATAATGTAATTAATTATTAAATATTAAATAAATTATTTTGGGGTAAATTATTTTATGAATCAAATTTTCTATTATTAATTATATTTTTTTTATTTAGATGATGATATAATAAAATGTAATATTAATTTATTAAAAATATAAAGAGGTAAATTATTGATTTATTTTATTTAAGAAAAAGCAATATTGAATATCTAAAAATTAAATTGTATTTTATTTTGTAAAACAATAATAAATTTTATAATTTGTCTTTAATGTATCATTTGAATTATTGAAAATTTTAATTAAGAGTTCATGTCTGTCAATTCAAATAGAAAATGAAAATTTTTTTATTGTCAATTTGTCAATCAAGAATTAATCTTAAAAATACTCAAATCTAGAACTGTTAACAAAAAAAGAAATAGATTAAGTAAATTTCAAATTTATTATTTTAGTTATTTAAAGAAATATAAATTATATTGGGGTTTGGGGATTGGGGATTGGGGATTGGGGATTGGGGATTGGG